>CAJQZN010041628.1:0-27976 GCA_907164685.1 Colias eurytheme
ACAAAACAATCTATTTTTAGATCAAAACTACAGATAGAGCTATTTCTAATTTTATAAATAATCGAATTTTAATGACAGTTCCACTCAAAACGGAAAACATAACTGCCACTTATCATTTAGCGTTGGTTAAATTCGTTATCAAAGTAGCCAATTAATGGCGCTCCGACATAAACAAATCAATTATTATTACTTATTATGACATTGAAACTGTAATATCCGTAATTCCTTCATTGGTCTAATCCAACGTATTGGTTACAGCCACTTGGTTGATCACAATATCATTTACCATACGATCACGTGGTCAAGACGACGATTAATTCATGTTTATTAAACAAATTAACTGTACGAGTGTGATATTGGATACCTAATTGTAGGCCAGATACGACACCTCCGTCGCGATCTTTAATTTACAAAGATCGTAAGGGATATTATCATACTTGCTGTGCCCCGCCGTTTTACTCGCAGTGCTCTGCTCCTGTTGGTCTTAGCGTGATGATATATAGCCTTTAGCCTTCCTTGATAAATGGGCTATCCTACACCGAAAGATTTTTTCAATTCAGACTAGTAGTTCCTGAGATTAGCGCGTTCAAACAAACAAACAATCTCTTTAGCTTTATAATATTAAGTAGGTATATAGACTTGTATAAGAATATTACACGGACAGATCTCAGTGAATATTTTATGCACATTGTATCTGGAGCGGCCGAATTTTGGGTCAGTGCAAGTGTTAAATGTGAAATGCGTAGGAACGAATGTTTCGTATTTATATTTCAAGAGGCAATTGGCTAAAAATATGTATAAACATAGAATTAGGCGTCCAAATTAGATTATGATATGATTATTTTAAATTAACCTGATATAAAATGTATTTTTTTTGTGTAGATCAAATATAAGTGTAAATTAGGAATAGGAGACTGTGTAGTGTGTGTGTACCTGAGCGATTTTCTTCCCGAGCGAAATGTATGGCATAATAATTTCTGTACTTAAATGTTATTTAAACACGAAGGAAAGCGTAGCGTTCGTAGCTATAGTAGACCATTTTGGGAACAATTAGATATGTAAACGTCAAAAACTATAAGTAATTCTACAACTTTATGTTATATTATATCTACCATAAATATTTCTACCTATAGGTATAGACATAATAATACAATTCAGATATGGAAAGTAATACATTAGATATAATGAGTTTCAGGAATCAATAAATAAACTGTAATGATGCATGTCTATTAGGTACAAAACAAACCAGTACCTACTACCTATATACTAATGAATCGATATGTGAACATAGAAAGAAATAGTTAATACATATAGGAAATGAATTTATGAAAAATCCGAATACTAATAATAATTTTTACACACAACATTACTCACATCATGCCTAATACAATCTTTAAATACAATTATTTGCTGAAAACATTATGAAAAAGAAAGAATAAAGATATCGTGACTATGTAATTTGTATTGGAAATATTTAACACCTCCCCGGAGGCCATTTTGGTTGCAAAACTAACATCAATCGTCTTAATTCCTCTTCCATTTAGACGCAATAGATTATCTTAGTCATTTTTCATAATAACAACTTGAATTTAGTTTAGTTGCGTTCATTAATCAATGTACCACTAATGTCTTGTAGGAAGTGGCTTTAAGGGTTTAAAAACTTGGATAATAGTTCCGCTTTATGTCCTATAACAGTGGATTTACATCAAACGAGCGAATGCTCATTCTAACCCTACTATGTCAAATTATTTTAATGTAAACAGGCGTAGAGCATTCTTTCGTTCCTAGTGAGTTCAAAAATATTGTATGCAATGTTCTAATACTAAACAACACTGAATACGAGTTTTCGTTTACACTAAAAGATCACGAAGCTCTGGCTCTAGCTCTATGTTCCTTTGGTGTAAATGCACTGTAAGAATATTACTAATCAAATTTGAATACGTAAATGCAACTTTAAAATAAATATTTTTAGGAATTTATATATGCCTTCACATGCATCAATCAAATCTTTCGTATTTGAAGATAACAACATTCGTTTTCCTGGAATATTCAAATAATTATTATTATTTTGTTTGAACACGATATACCTATGCTTCAACATGAGTGTTGCCCGCATATTTAGAAAAAAAGAAGACATTAAACGAAAAGCATAAATTATAAACAAAATTATCATATTTAAGCTAATGTATTCACTGAGGCTACTTTAAATATAAACTTTAAAGCTCTCTATGTATTTTTTCTCTACTATAATAATAAACATCAACTTTATTATGCCAAAATTAAACAGTAGCCTAATTGGTAATGCGTCAATAATACATAATAGTACCTACTCTTAATCAGAAGCATAGATAACATAATAGCTATACATTAAAACTAAAGATAAACATTCACAAATTGATTCATGAATAAAGATACCTAATACGAATTAATTACGATTGATTTGGTTCCCATTGATAATATAAATATATTTTATAATAAAAATGAAGTGAGGTTTTATATACCTGAAACGGTTGGAGCCTGGTTTTGACGTTAAGTGGTATCAATTTCAATAATATGAGGTTTCGATTTAATTGGAAAATGAAAAACATTCAATTTCGCGTTAATTGTTATAGTTATTGGATCATTTTGTATTAACTTTGAAGTCACAGCTATTAATACTGTCTACCAACGTTCAAATAAAATATTGAAACATAAGGAAACATGATAATTTCCTAAATGTTGTCTTCTGTCGTTTTAATAAGTATTGAGTTACGATAAAAACAATTGAATATTTTAAATGGTAGTTACTTTTGAATAACCTTTATACACAGATTTTCTTAATTTTGGATTGCTACGTCATATTTTATAAAATTTTTAATTTTTCAAAAAATTTACCGTCGTATTCAAATCATATCAATAGGAAGCCAGAGCATCATTAGAGATGCACAAAAAAAATTAAATGTTTTTAATTCATAAATTATAATGAGCGTATTTCATACACTTTATAAATGTAGTTCATACAATTTCCACCAAGTTCTGTATTTTGAATAGCTTTTTGTATGCATTCTTGCAAAGGCCTTCACCTTGACAATGAATTATACAGGGATAGCTAACTGCACAAAAACATAGAGTCAATGTCGTAGCTGTTTCTTTTAGCCCGGAAATACTGTTATAGTATTTTTTATATTTGATTTGAACGAGTCCAATGGCTTTTTTATTTAATCTTAACGGGTTTTTTCAATCTATACTTTTAATATAAAGCTGAAGAGTTTGTTTGTTTGAACGCGCTAATCTCGGGAACTACTGGCCCGATTTGAAAAATTCTTTCGTTGTTAGATAGCCCATTTATCGAGGAAGGCTAAAGCCTATATATCATCTTGCTGAGACCAATAGGAGCGGAGCACTGCGGGTAAAACCGCGGAGCACAGCTAGTATTAAATATTCGAGGATATTATGCTTAAATGCGATACATAAAAGGCAAATAAAACATCCTGTCGTTAAACTTATATATTAAAATAGTTATAAAATGGTACGTGAAAATTTTAAAATCATAAACCGACTGTTATTACGTATTTCTCAAAACTTTATGGTGGCATCTGTATTTAACACTCGAATAATATATCGTTTTGCGTCATTATAATTTAATTTGATAGTCTGTTTTGCGGTCACTATTTATAAACTATAACTTTGTATAATAATTTCATATTTCAATGTCCCAGATTAAGAAAAATTTAAACAAAATTATTTATTAGAGAAGAAGAAGAGCGCTTAATATGAATTTTCTATTCGATCCTTGTATTATGCTTGTTAAAATAAGAAGTGATTATATCCACTTATTTTTAAGTTTGACGTGCATAGGGAGCTTTAAAATATAATGAACAGTAAAATTATTTAATGCGGTCAACTACGACGGGAATAGGACTTAACTTTTTCTGTCAAATATGTAAAAACTGATCATTTTTTCTTATCCATAAAAACAAGGCTACTCGATGTTTATTTTCATAAGAGACCCGAAGGGATCTCCAATATTATCTATATAAAGTATTAACTAAAACATGTACCTAGCTTTTTGTGATATCAAATGATAACCAACATATGAGAAGAAGGATAAAGCTAAATATACCTAATAATAATAAGCTCAAAATAATATTGAAATAATAAAACTCTTATGACTAAACATATTAGTGTCTTCTAATTATAAACTACAAACTCAAACTCAAATATTTATTTATACAATTAGACTTCTTCTAGAAGCACTTTTGAAACGTCATGAGGTACATTTTTTTTAACATTTACCACCGATTCGGAAAGCAGTATCTACGGAGAAGAATCGGCAAGAAACTCCATAGTTGCTCTTTTTAATCATGTATGTATAACCTTTTCAATTCGGTTTTAAACGAAAATCTATATATAATAAAGAAAATAATGGGAAAAAGAAAAAGTCAAAATACAGAATTCTGGTTTCTGACATACGTGCTGAAGAGATATGTAGACTCAATATAGTTTACAAGTAGCAGTAATTTATTCATTAATGAACATTAATTATAAATAGTTTAGTTCAACTCCGGATGATCAGGAATTCGTATTAATTTTGCAGTTTTTGTTTATCAATGCTCGAACTTTCATCCGTACTCAATCAATTAATGTCACAAATGTTAAAAACAATAAAGTCTATAAAAACTTGTCTACGATGTGAGTAGTAGTCTCGAAAGCAATAATACACGCATTAATTATATGAATAATATACAGTATGTATTGCATATAATTATGTAAGAATATTAGTAGTAATAAAAAATAAACCTATTCTTAGTTGGTGCTTTGTATTCACACTAGAATGTTGTGTTCATTGGAATTACGTGCTCGAATGCATACAAACTATATTAGTTATTGATTATGGGATATTTTTAAAGTGAAATAACAGTAAATATGTTGAGGCGAACGTTGTTGTGTTTTAAGAAAAATGTTGCTCAAACTGAGGAATACAATTTAAGTGAGTTTTGTTTGATGCATAAAATTTAAAATGGTTTTTAATATCCATATATAGTTAGCTCCCAAACTAAGTAAGAATTAATGCGGTAGATTAGTTGAATACACAAAGAATAGGTAAGTATTATATGTATTTAAAAGTCAAATGAAAAAAAATAACATTGTTAACTTCAAAACACAACTTAATCACGCTCTAGCTGTTTTTGCAAAGATTCCATTTATTTTTTACGTCAATTTATGAATGCGAATAATATAGGTAAGTTAAACATTGGTAATTTGTGAGGATAATAATGAACACATTAGTTATGAAAGATGCACATAAGAGTTCATTTTTTTCTAGATACGTCAGTAATATTCAACAGTAGATATGCTTAAATAATGTACAATTTCGGTTTACTGAATAAACTTCTTACAAACTATACTTTAGAATATTATAAAATTACAACAAAGATAGACATCAAAGCGAAATAGACGATCGTAAAGTAGGAGTTTTATGCTCGCATCATCGCGTATTATAGCGTTGTTGTCTTATTTTATTTAGTAATTTAAATAAATTATGAAGACTTAAAGCATTGTCTTATAAAGCCGGCTACTCACGTACCTGCAGCAGGGGCAATATTGGAACAATCTCGGTTGGTCGGCGGTCGTAGCAATTTCAGCTGTTCTCTAAATTGCCCCTGCTTGCCTATACTCATCACAATAAGGAGCCAATTAAGGGTGCAATTCAAATATTGGCTATTGCCCCTGCTGCAGGTATGTGAGTAGCCCGCAGTATAAATGTTATTATCTCACTTGTTTTTATTACTTGGTCAAATGAAGCGGACAATATGTACATCACGCGTATCAGTCTCCGTGAAAGATTAATTACGATTGTTAATTATTGTAATTATTATTCGTTTAAACTTAACTGATAAATAATTATAATTAATTGAGCAAATAAAATACATTGTCTGAAAATTGCAAGAAGCGACTTACATGAATTTGTTCAATGTGCTTTTTATAGTTCTAACAAATTTCTTTTCTATTATTATTTTCATGGTAATTAAAAATTATCGTTTTTTGTTTAATCGTAATATGTATTTAGAAACACACCGATTTTTTTTCTTTTCATTTAACGGAATTAACCTGACACGTCAATGTTGATTCTGTAGGCAGTCTTACCACAGATGTGTGGTCTTAACACTTTGATTCTTAATATGGTTCCGAGAATGGTTTATATAGGTATGAGTCAGAATCATCCGGGGAAGTACATGACATGTAAAACTTCTTTATAAGTTAACCTCCGAAAGACTTGCAATATTAGGAACATTGCCTTTACAATTTTATATTATTACAACTCTGATTTTCATTGACGAAGGAAAACAAACATTCTCTATTTTTAACCAACTACGTTCGTACTCCAATCGTAGTGATATTTTTGACGTTTAGAACATATTTTATACATTGTGTAGAGTTGGCTCTTACATTCGTTGGATACTTAACTAATTATTTATTTACGAAAAAGACTTAATTGAACCCAGATTTGTTAGCCAATAAAATAATACTACAAACATGAATGGCGAACACAGTTTTACTAAATAACGATATATCATTTAAATATATTGTTTTTAAAGGTGAAATGAACTTGAAACTTTTACAAATAACGTTTTTGTTAACAAGTCGACGTTTTTACGGTGTATCTGTGACGAGTCTCGCAAAAAATAAGAGTGAAACATCTGTTGTTGAAAAAATCTTAAGCGTCGGAAGAGAAGGAATTTAAATAATAAAATTTTGTTCATAAAACATCATAGATATGAAACAAATGTTAATTTATCAAACGGATTGTATTTTTTTATTTCTAGTAAAAAATATATTATTGTTTTGTTTTATATTATTGTATTGTTTTTAATGATCATCGGATATAATTAGCACTTAGCAGAAAGTGACATTACAAAATAGAATTAAATTATGTACATTAAAAAGACTAAGTTTTCATAAACTGTTGTTTATGAAAACTTGTTGAAAAAACAAACAAAAATCGACTACAAATTTTACCGTAAATTATCGACTTTTGGCACCAATTTTTTTGTTTTTTTTTAATGTGCCCGGTGTCTCTCTCACGACTAAGAAGAAACTATTGACACAACTTAAATAAAAATAATGACAAGCAATAGGCTCTATGGCGTGCCATAAAAATATACATAGGTAGCACACAAATATACTCGAAAAACATAAACTTTTATGTCGCAGTGGGGTAAAAAACAATAGGCTGCAGAACATAATATGCGTGATAACAACTTTTTTAATAAAAGGTTTCAAAGAAATTGAATTTGTAAAAGTAACCTAACCGAACATTAATATTTATTATTATTAACGACATGATAGTAAAATATTACCTTCCATATAAATATCGTCAAACAAACTTTAATTACCTATCCTCCTAGTTTTTATGATTTTTCTCATAAGCAAAATATATTACGTCCATAAATATAACCAAATCTAATATACCACGCGAAATTTATTATTGTGCGCGTAAATATATAGAATATTTTATAATTCATTAAATACGTCATCACACGTGTGTTTCAATGTATAAATTAACAATGCAAAGTTTTGATTAGTATCGTCTAGAGACCCTTACGCAAGACTGTGTAATCGTTAATACGAACAGACGGTTCGACCTACTTTATATATTAATTGATGTTAGAAGTTTTTACATAGGTACTAACTACTAAGTATAGAATAACAAAAATATTAACTTTTATAATTAGAACACACTTGATCGTGTCGTCTAAGGGCTTTATCTAGGTATAAAGAAAAAAATTTTTTCAGAAATGTTTAAATATATTCTGATATCAGTCCACATGTTTACGTGTGACTAAAATAACAAACCAAATACAATTTTCTTGTTATATTGATATTCCCAAAAATATAGACGAGCGTAAAATAACCTCGAAAATATAAACTAAACATTCTCTATCCAAGATCAATGAAATCAACTTGAACCAGAAGAATAACTATCGTATAAATTTTATGGTTTTATCGCGCTGCTAATAAATCATATTACAATGCCTTATAAATAAAGCTCAAAGCTATTATAAGCACGTACTCTGTGTTGTTGATTAAACTGACACATTATAAAAGAATGTTATTACTTATTACATTACAATTTATTGAAATTAAACTTTAAAGATTAAACACGTAGTTGAATTAAGTAATATCTTCTGTTTGTAATGTTGAGTGATTATGTACATTCAAGTCCTATATACGATTACACGATTCAAAATTCTACTCTATTATTTTTATTATTTGGGTATGTGCATTTAAAAAAAATTCTAAATAAGCCCAATTTTCACAGCAAGTAGCTATATCTAGTAGTAACTAATAAGTGATGAGATCAAACGTTTTTCAAATTGCCCAAACCATGGTTTGCCTGAAAGAGATTTCTGGACAGCGATCGGGGTGTTTCTTTATATGCATTTTAACTTAAATATTTATTTCATATACTTATTTTAAGTACCTACATGTATATGCATAATTGTATGACTGTTGATGCGTTTAATGAAGTATTTATTACATTATCGTCAGAATTATCTAAGCTGCAAAAATGGCAATATTATTGATTATATCATAACCGGTATCTTAGGTTTCTAAATAATTAGCTTTTATAATATAAAATTAAATATTCATAAGCTGTCTTTCATTAAATATAAAGCGTATTTATGATAATTGACAGATGCAATTTTATAATTTAACACACAACGGGTTTTCCATCTACACTAATATTATAAAGAGGAAAACTTTGTTTGTTTGTTTGTTTGATTGTAATGAATAGGCTCATAAACTACTGGACCGTTTTTAAAAATTCTTTCACCATTCGAAAGCTACATTATCCACGAGTAATATAGGCTATATATCATCATGCTAAGACCAATAGGAGCGGAGTAATGCGGGTGAAACCGCGCGGCACAGCTAGTAAATAATAAAATTTCTTATGTAATCTCTAGGATATGGATAATTCATATTTTCACGTACATGTTAGTTATAATTTGACTTGTATATACACAAATATTCTGCCAAGAATTTCAAGAATATGATACAAATGCAAACAATGTACGATTGGTTGTATAATAGTAAATATTATTCTCTAGGAAGCGATGGTGTAAAAATATTGGACTAAGGCTCAGGCGACAAAATAAATAATAACACGCTTCCTCAAAAATATAATAATTTTTCTGCGAGTATAGATAAATCGGTATAATTTTTTGAAAATATGTATATCTACTGAAATAAGAAATAGAGTTCATATTACGAAAGATTTTGAAAAACCGTGAGTAAACGTATTGATCAATTGTCGGGGCTGTACCTACTTTTTCGTTCTTTGTAATTTGGAAAATATTTATAAATTGCATCTATAAAACAAAAATACTTTTAGCAACAAGCCGGCTTTTGCTGTTTGTTATTTTTACAAAACCCATTTGCATAACAAATATCAGTCCAATCGGTTAACTAGTCTTGGTTAAAAAAACTTCAATGTTCACTTTATACTTAAAACTATCCAAATTGTACTTTTTTATATATGGTGGACAGTGGACACCTAATATAATATACTAGCGGTCTGTCCTAGCTTCGCCTGCGTAATAAAAATAGCCTGCCTATGGTATTTTTTTAAATCGGTTCACTGGTTCCTGAGATTAGAATTATCAAACTAAATCCGCTTTATCTAGTAAAGATCCCATAACCTTTGAAATCGAATAAACAATAAGTGACCCTTTTTATTCAGTCAAAAGTTTCTCACAGCTAATTGGTCATCGTGATATTTTTGATTAACAAATAAATTACTTTTACTCGCAGTATGATCTCATACACATTAATTTAAATGTAAGGGCATTCGTAAGGGTCAGTATAATCTTCGACCTACAGCATTATAAACATATCCACGATTATTATTAAACTATAAATATATATCTGCACGTTTTAATATATCGTATCCCTTATATCATACAAACTTATATTATAACACCTGTTTGAAGTAAGTTATATTTATTCTTATTCACACAAATTAAATTTATTTCATTTAGGGCCGATTTTTCAATGCTTGGTTAAAACTTATCCGTCCAATAAAGTATTACACGATAATATTAAAATGTTACGTAAATTGTCAAATACGGGCAAATTAGAATACGTTTTTAAAATGGTAGTTTTATACATTATTCGACGAATAAGTTTTAACCAAGGATTGAAAAATCAGCCCTTAGACGGAATAAAATTATCAAAACAATAACTGAATAGACCTAGGTACTTCTATGAAGGAGTATTAAAATTTAGAATGGATGCTTTCTTCATCCTCCGAGTCTGATCGTCTTTATGCAATAAGGAGGTCTAATTTTTCAAGCCATAAGCCATTAGGTTTTAAGGCCATTATGTACTTCATCTTTTTCTCTCAAAAGACCTCTTTCTCAATAAACATAAAACATCTATGTACAAAGATTTGCACACTATATTATTTATGCTAGCAATACATCTACGAATGCCAATATTGTAACATCTTAACACCATGTTAAAGCAAATAAAGTGGTCACATTAGGTAATACATCATAAATCGAAAACCAGGCGGTCTTTAAAAGAAACATTCCTGCGAGTTTTTTCTTATTTAACATCTGTACACTACACACAAGTTTCCGACAATATTTGAAAACCCAAAACCAAATAATCCGTGCTAATTTTATTGTGTTGCAAATAAGCTGACAGACGTATCTAATTCCGTCAAGCATTTCGTTCCACGTGACATTTTTGAGCTGATATAATTGTTCATTAACAACAATCATTAGAGTTAAACGTAGTATGTAATAATTAGTTATATTATTATGAGTATTAGATGAATCTCTATTTAGACTTGTTATCTAGAAATTTTTAAAATGAAGACAAGATATAGGTGAAATTGTGCAATGAATCATGCAATTAGTAAAATAAATCGTGTGTTATCATTTTGCTATAATTTAGAAATGACTATTTTATGCATATATTAATATATATTTCTGTATTAGGTAATTCACAACTAAATTAAAAAACATTTACAAAGAAAAGAGATAAATCTGCCATGAAATGTGTAGAAAATTCGTTCAGAAAAAAATAGTCGTAAAATTATTGCTCATAAAAATATAAGCAAAAACGGAAATCATGACAGGATATCGTGTATTATACTAAGGACACGCAATAACTGGATAGATGTTTGTGAATCATACAAACGAACAGACATGTTAGGTTTCCTACCCACACACATAAACGTGTGTGACGTCATAATATATTAACACGTATAAATATAAATGTATATTATACATATTATGTATTCTGAGACCTTTGCAATGACCCGTGACGTCGTCTTATCGTTTAATCTTTGCAATGGTCTATAATAATGCAAAATTTTATCACAATCTGTTGAGCTGCTTAATGATGAATAAGTTACGAACACTGATGATTTAAATGGTCGTGTTTTTGAGATTAAAATCTAACCACAAAATTGGCGGGTGCTTTAATCAATCAGTCAATCTAGGTTTTAGTTTTTGTTTGTAACTTCATTGATCCTGTATTGTTATCTTAATGGACGTTGCAATTTTAAATTATCATCTTTTGAACTTGCCGTATTTTTCTTACAAGAAGATACACTGTTCTGTTCAACTGGTTGAATTCTTATCAAGCGCGGATCCAGGGGGGGGTCACGGGGTCATGACCCCCCCTGGGCTAGGTCCACGACCTAAGTGAACCACTAATTTAATATTAACTTATTTATATTAACAAATTAATACTGTTCAATATGATGTTTTTATTGAATTTTGAGACATAAAAGTAATATAGAACAATGAAATCAATTACAAACGGTAACGGAAGAGAATATAACAAAAATTATAGAAAAAGTTTATTAGGGTCGACCTGTGGTCGTAATTTAAGGACAAACAACAGGTTTTTCGATTTAAAAAAAAAACCATAACTGCGGAATAAAGTGTAATGGTAAAGTTGTATGTAATTAATTTTTTTTCTACAACTTTTGCTGTTACACTTTTCACACAAAACCTCAAATATCGAAATATCCCCGTTCGTGGATAAGACATAAAATAGCAATTGCCACCACCGTTACGGAATCTACGAACACTATATACTTTCAAATCTAAATTTAAAAGTATATTATTAGCTCACCAAATCCAGTTTTAGTGGTATTTATATATATTAAATTTACGTGAAAATTGTCCTGAAATATTTATTATTTGTGTATTTATTCTATAAGTTATTATATCTCATTTATTTTTTTTTTTTTGTGTATATATGTAAACCTAAGTTACTCCTTTCGTCCCAACTCGAAGCCTTCATAATTATAAAGGGGGGCACTGAAAAACAGCGCTGGCAATGTTCCAGAACGTTGCAGCATATGCTGAGCTGTCTCCTTTTTGTCAGGATCGTATGACACACCTTAATAATAATACTGATTGTCAATTTTATTTTCTCTACGTGCTTTTTTTTATGTTATTAATTTTAGTGTTATTGTTGCTATTTTCTTGTCGTGGTGCTTTCTTATTTATCTCTTACGGTTCTTTATGTTTTATATGTGTGTGTGTTGTGCTGTCCTTGATAAATAAATGTTTCTTTCTTTCTTTTCTATTCTTTCTTTCAATTTTTTTTCAAATGACCCAATAAAATACAGTCAAATTACAACAAAAAATCGGCCAAGTGCGCGTCGGACTCGCGCACCGAGGACTCCGAGCAAACATATTTTTTCATTATGTTGTATCTTACAATTTTGTTTAAAGGATTTTTTTCTTTATCTGTGCTTGTAAGTGCTTAAGTCGTTGCTTTTAACCAAATTTCAAGACTGTGTTCACGGGAAGTACCTTGTAGGTTTTGATTGATGATTCCCTTGCAAGTAGTTGCGAATTACGAATATGCGGCTCTAATTGCTTTTTCTTCAGATTGCGTTGACATAGAATTTGAATTAAATAACATATTTAAGTTATTATAGACCTGAGTTCTGATGTGAATATCAATTAAATACATGTAGACGTTCATGAGTAAAGGGATTGTAAGTTTAAAATTATTTATAAATATATTTTTATTTAATTTAATTAAATAATTAGGGTTTTCGCAGTTATTACTACATCTGTGCTATAACACGACACTTTTTACTCAATTTCAAGACTGTGTTTACGGGACACGGTGCTCCGTGCAGGTATTGATTCCCTTGCTAATGTCGAAATCTTTCGGTCTACGGTCCCTTGATGCTGTGAAAAATTCAAACGTTTTAGCCAAAGCAATCAAAAGATGCAGTTGTAATTGCAGAAATTTTTCGACACTCCCTAAGAAATCAAAACCTACAGGGTAGTTCCCGAGTACACAGAGTCATGAAATTTAGTACAATCAAACGTCTTATAACGCAGACTAGCTTACCGCCCGCGGCTTCGCCCGCTTTCTCTAAAACCTTATAAATTATAAACTATTCCTCTTGAATCACTCTATCTTTAAAAAAACTGCATCGAAATTCGTTGCATAGTTTTAAAGATTTAATCATACATAGGCACAGAGACAACGACTTTGTTTACTAATTGTGAAAAGCATGAATTTTTCCTTAGATTATAATATAAAAAAAATATTTAAAAAAAAAATTTAATTTACAACCCTGTTACTCATGAACGCTGACATGTATTAACTTGATATTCATACCAAAAACTCAAGTCTAAAATACTTTTACGCTATAATAAAATCAAACTTCTATGTCAACGAATCAGAAGATACAGCCGTAAATGCCGAAAAATTTCGCAAATTTCGACATTCGCAAGGGAATCAAAACTCAAAACCTACAGGGTACTTTCCGTAAACTCAGAATCTTGAAATTCGGTAGGTACAAAGCAACGTCTTATAGTACAGATACAGGAATAATTGCAAAAAAATACATATTTTTCAAGTTTGTCTGCCTGTGAAGACCCTTTTTCTCAGGAACGCGTGGAGGTATCAATCTGAAATTCATACCGAATACTCAAATCTACGGTTCCTTATAGCTGTGAAAAAATCAAACTTATAAGCCAACGCAATCAAAAGATACAGCCATTTATGCCGTAAATTATCGCAAATTTCGACATTATCGCAAGGGAATCAAATCTATAGGTATTGTACTACTTCCTGTGAATGAAATGGAGGAAAAATAATTGCTAAAACATACATTTCATGCTTAATATCAACATTCGCAAGTGTTGCCAGGAATCAAAACCTACAGGGTACTTCCCGTGAACACAGAATCTTGATATTTAATCTTTATTTAATAGAAACTTACGTCTTATAGCACAGATAAAGGAAA
The DNA here is from genome assembly GCA_907164685.1 of Colias eurytheme. Lineage (NCBI taxonomy): Eukaryota > Metazoa > Arthropoda > Insecta > Lepidoptera > Pieridae > Colias > Colias eurytheme. The sequence continues at coordinate 14,285 of CAJQZN010041628.1, forward strand.
AATCGCAAAAAGCATAAATTCAATATTAAAACATATAAAAATGTTTGTATGGAACTCTTGGTTCGCCAATCCGACTCGCACTTGACCATTTTTTTTAAATCTACGTATCAATTTAAATATAGCTTTTGAAAATTGACCACGTCTATGTGACCCCCCCCTGGCACTAAAGCTGGATCCGCCCTTGATTCTTATCTATGTTTACAAAGAATTGAAATATAGCTTATGGTTTCCTATTCTGTGGAAATTAATAAACTTATTACGACCTTAGTCTCATAAAAATATAGTATAGATAAAATATGCATTAACTATCTCAGAAATACGGAAATGTGGTAGTGTAGTAATAACGGTTGGTTGATTAGAGCGTGTTTAATCTGTTTCTATGACATTTATTCCTCTGGGTTTGACATATCAAGACCACAGCCATGCCAGTACTAGCAATCTACTTTATTATAAGTGTAAGTAACTATTGCTTTATGATCAGACGTGTCCAGTATGGAAAGACCTCTGTGTCGTATAATTTTGAATACGTAGTGAAGACCGTGATAAAATGGTCCATTTTCCTTTATACGGCTATAATATTTTAAAATAAAGTTACTATAAATTCCCTCTACAAAAGTAATAAAAGCGTTGTGTTGTATTTCATTTTGTGTACTTCCTACTGATACATTTCATAAAAATCAATATACCTAATGGTTTTATTGTATTTAACGAAGAAAAAGGAAAAATACATTAGAATTTTTATAAATTTCATGAGGTTTTCAGTTTCAACAAATATTACGATAATTATACGTATCAATGACGCAAGTGCAATGTTTATCAGTTTTGTAAACAGGACGGTGCTATTTCTATTAAAATCGATAGCAAATCAAATAATTGATATTACATATTATACAAAGTTACCTATTACTTACTAGCTGCGCTTCGCGGTTTCACACGTGTGGCTCCGCTCCTGTTGGTCTTAGCGTAATGATTAATGATATATAGCCTTCCTCGATAAATGGTCTATCTAACACCGAAATAATTTTTCATATGCGTTCAAACAAACAAACTCTTCAGCTTTATAATATTAGTATAGATTACTACTCCACGAACTACGACTTTCCATAGCAAGTTCTTGAACTTCTCTTGAAGTTCATAATGCTTTCAATAGACGTATGTTTTTGTATGTAAATATAAAACATGGATATTGTATTTTTACACGGCAGCGTAGCACGCTTACGGTATGAGGGGACTTGCAAAGGTCATTTAAATAAGATCACTCTGTAAGGTCGGTATTAAAATAGAACTGTAGCTATGTAGGTCTTTAAGTGCATTGTATACAGTTTTTTGATATACAATGTTTCTTAAAATTAATGATACAAACAGTATAGGCACATGAATACATCATGAATATAACGATATAATTAGGGATAGAAAATTTTTCGTTTGTATTATCTAAACTCTGATACTATAGGATTTAGGATTATAATTAGGGTCCTTCCGAATTCTATTGATAACATATCTATACACATATCTATTAATAACAAGCTTTGGCGAAATAAACTTTAATACATAATGGAGACTGGAGAATAATAGAGTCTATTAATACTACTGTAATAATAATTTTAACTCCTTACAAAATTGAAAATAATAATATTAGAAATTATTTAACTACAAGTTAATTGCGTAATTACGAATTACCATAAGCATATTTAAATAAATTAAAATCACGTGAAGCCGCGTGAATACAGGAACAAACTTTTGCAACTACATACACAATATTATATGTATTTCTTTCGAGGCGGCAAGCTGTCTACTTTGTGGTTTTATATTTTATTGATATTTTATAGCATGTATTAACTATTAATAAAATATATAGTATTATTATAATCTTTTAGGTACCTACCTCTTTTTAGGAAATAAAGGATTGGTTTTGATGGGCTAAATTATTTAAACATGCACCTACCTATTAGTGGTATAAACTGGAATAAATTAATGCAAGGATTTCAAATTAAAATATTTAATCTATTAAATTGTTTCTGGTTGGTAATACAGTAGGTACGTATATTGAATTAATAAGACACATCTGCGTTCGCTGTAAACGACTAAACATTACGAACTTTCTTATTCCCCAGTATCACTTCTTGTAAGCTGCAAAATACATGGCTATACTTTTCAATTGTATGTTTTATTTTTGATGTACTATTGTTAAATAATCAAGCACCTATGGTTAGCTAGCTACTAGTTATTATTCTGTGCTATGGTTATAGATCCCTTTTATGTTGATAATGATGTTTTCCTTCAAAAATATATTTTAATAAAAATGAGTTTTTTTTTAACATTTTCAGGTTTCGTTATTTGGAGAAAGTAATTTTTTTGATCGAAATTAAGATTATGATTCCAGAATAATTTAGTTACGAGTACATAATTTAGTAACTATATGAAACTATTAAGTAATTTTATATGTACCTATGTCAACAAAAAATAGAAAATTAAAAATTAATCAGAAATTTTCTAATTACTCTTTGCATTTAATATAATTTTAAAATAGTCAAATCATAATAACTTCTAATTAAGTTCTCCAAACGAAACCCGACCTAATTTGTTATAGCCAGGGCCTGACAAGGATATAATTAATGACCCTGATAAAACCGCACATAGGTAATTAATTTGGGATGCTTTTTGCTCAGGTATTTTAATAAGACCTATTTTTTGGTAAATAAACACCCATTATGTAAATGTTTTCATTGTTTCGATGTTTTGTTATACAATGTAAGAAAAGTTGTAATAAGTGAAATATAGGATTTTGTGAAAGGTTGTTAGAAGATGGAGCGCCTGATGTATCTTTGTAATGCAGTTTTCGTAGACAAATATTTTTCTAAATAATGCCCAAAAGTACTCACATAGTAATTTCAATATATAAAAAGAATTATCAGATTTTAACAGATTATAGGTAGTTTATAATAATACAGTACTCAGGATATGAAGTTATAAGAAATTAAAATAAACATATAATGACAATTCAAATAACTCGTTTATACATCGGAAGTAAATAAAGTTTACTTTCTGTGTTACAAGGTAAAAACAATAAACAAGGTTTCAATGAATCTGATACAGATTGCTCACGTTTTCTCGATGGTTTTATATGAATGCCAGTATGTAATAATTGCCTATAATTTGCAAATTTTGCATATAAATGAGGCTAAACTTCTAGAACACTTTAACGTTTTCTGCGACATTACGCTATGAAAAGGCACAACGGGGCAGGATGTTTTTCTAATGCATTTTAGATGTCGTTTTGTAAACAGCAAGTCTAGAAGAAATCCTTTATATTTTGTAGATTAAAAGCTCTCGAAAGCTCTTATTTGAACAGGTCATTGTGTCGGGTTCATATTTTATGAGTTTATCGAAATCGTTCTAAAGTCTTATTTAAAATATTCTATTTGTAATAATAATACTATTTCCTTGTCACATTTATACAAAATGAAACAAATTATGGGAAAAGCATATAATATATTAATTTATGGGAGAAAACTGCCAATCTCAATCTATTCCAATCTTTAATTTTCTTAATTACATCACTGTTTACAAAATTCAGTAGTCTATGAATTTGTAAGTTTATGTATATTATACAGTAGAGTGCGAACAAACTTCTACATAAAAAGAAATCAAATTATATTTTCCCAACTACAAGCCAAAAGCTAGCAGTGTATGAAACCGTATTCATGCCGGTACCTTGAATATTTATAAGTTTCGAGTTCAGTCAGTAGTCTCAGAGTTATAAGCCTGAATATTTAATGGGATATCGGGCAACAATGCCTGTACGACTATACAATCCATTTTACAAAATCTATTATAAAGTTACATTGAGATGATAAGGCTTTTTGCAGGAGTTTGGATATTGATCTCGGTCATTGTAAAATTTAATACAAAGCAGTTTTAACAATGACGGTATCGTTTATGTAGCGTTTAACTTCGGGACTTGCTTTTAGAAGTATGACGTACATACATTATAAATTTAAAGATTTGACGTCATACTTTTTTTTCGTTCTGTGTTATACAGTATACCTAGTATTACACTATCTGTGGTTATACTTATGAATTGAAGTTCCGACGTTCCTACAATTTATATATTTTAGGAAGAAACATAAAGAGAGAGACATAATACTAATAAATGATCGTATAGAAATTCTAAAAGAATACGTACTTATAAAGGCCTGAAAAAACAAAGTTTGTAAATAGGTAAAGTTTGTAATTGACAACATTTCAAAATTTTAAGCTACTTATTTTTTTATTTTAATGAAAACTAGATCAAAAATTATGATACACGTATTTGTTGCTTTTTCTAAATATGGAAGTTTTCATTCATCTTTTTGAGTTTTAAAATCATCTCATTCTAAAATGTCGTAAGCGCCAAATGACGTCATACATACGGAGGAATACATTTTTTCCTTTGCCACATACCTAGATTAAATTAAAAAAAAATCTTGGCAGTTGACATTTTGGCACATTTGTCACTTTGATTTGTCAAGCTTTGTAAATATTGTTATTTATTATTTGCTTACCCAAATTTTAAACAAAAGAAACTTATTCACAAGTACTGATGATGATGACTTTATGCAGGATTTGTTATGGGGTACTGAACATTTCTGGGAAACAAATATACTATCCCAAAAACGTTGGAAAGTGTTAAATAAATACAACTTTTAGTAAGTAAACAAAGTCTTTTATTTCAAGAAAATTAACACTATAGGCACTATTTGTATAATATAAATGAATTGTCCAACTCCAATCAAACAAACATCACGCTAATGAGATTAAATTAGAAAACCAAAACACAATAACACGATTTAAAAGTTTGTTTACATGAATAATTCACAAAAATGACATTAATATGAAATTTGACACATGCCATACCCTGTAAATGTCAGTGATAGTTTTTTTTTTAGCTTTTTTTAAATTAGGCTAAGGCGTATTTTTATTCCTCCGTATGTATGACGTCATCATCACATTTATCGTTTTTATTTAATTTCTCTTAAAATATGCGATTAAAAAATGAAATAATTTTTTTTCTGTAATTGCAAGAGCAAAATAAAGAAACGGTTTTTTTATTTCATGGCCTTATAAAAAATGAAATGTTGTCAATTAGGTTCTAGTATTGCACTTGCATCATTTATGTCGTCCTATAAGTTCCAATTAATGCTTAGACATAAGACAAGCGTGTGCCAACTTTATCTGAGTGAATACTACTTTGATGCAATAAACAATGATTTATAACAATGATTTAAAAATATTATAAAACATTATTCTTCTATAAGGAGGTGGTAACTGTTAAAAATATGTTACGATTCAAAAGTGCTTCTAGAAGTCTAATTGAATAAATAAATGTTTGAGTTTGAAAGAGTGTGGTTACATGTTTAACTACCAACATCTGTATTCCATCTGATATCCTAAAACCATTAATTAGTATAGAGGTCAATCACCGAAACTGTATTACGTGGGTCAAAATACGGGCCCATTTCGTCACGAACAAAAAATGTTGAAAGGCCACGGTCAGAAACACAAGGCCGAATTCCCTTTTCATTATATCCGCTTAAACCGTTCATACTTTTTGCGAATTTAAACACTAACGATTGATTATATTGAGATATCAAAGTTTAATAAATGGGTTGACATGGGGTTGACAGTCTGTTGGCGGGGAAATCAATGAACTTACATAAAAATATATAAAACATGAATATTGTTTTTGAATTCGGTTAAATGAATAGATTTAGTATTTCAATGTGCTCTATTTATTGCTCGCATTTTACTATAAAATTTATTTGAGAAAATCATCGAGATAGTATGTACTACGTACGTACTACGTATGTAGTAGGTACATATATCTCGATGGAGAAAATGCAAATTTTGTTATGTTGAAGTAATTTGCGCACTACGTAATTGAATAAAACACACATCAACAGCCAATTATTAAAACATATTTAAGTCAATATTAATCACATTATTCGATATTCATGATTATAGTTAAATAAATCAATATAAATTGTCTATACATAGGTAGACTTAAACGGTTTCTACAATCTCGAAGCTTGTCCCAAAGGACACAGTCTGCATGCTGCAGTCACGTGCTTCTATTTGATGCATTTATAATTTAAAATATGCATACTTTAATCGAATATTATTATTGAATGCGAGAAAAATACTTTATTTTCCTTTTATATCTAAATTCTAAATAAATTATAATAGATGAACAGATGAAGGAAATAGCTTAAAAAATTAAGAATTTATTTTTCGCAGGGAGTACTTTCAACTTCCAATTTTTACATATTCATTAAATTTTAATCATAAGTATATCCATACAAAATAAATCATTCAATACAGGAAAATACTCCAAACGTGAACCGAATAGAGTATTGCATTAAAATGGAAACATTAATGATAGTGGAAAAGCATGAGTAAATTTAAATTTACTATAAGGATAAAATTAAAATTTCTAATGCTTCATTGAGGATTAAGGAAAAGAAGAGACTTAACCAAATAAATGCAACATCATTATAAAACAAAAACTTCAATGTATCACAGGTAAATCCAGCTGTTCGATTCATTCATACAAATTTCTTGGTATTTTGTGGTGGGTCAAATGTCTCAAAAGTGTAAAGCATATTATATGATGAAATGTGTTATTCTTTAATTAATATTTGATAAAACCCACGTACTAAAAACCACTCGATCTGTTGACTGAAATTTGCCATAAGTATACAATATACATAGCCACTATGATGAAGGCGTACCAGCTATAAAAGGATTTCGAGACGAGGAAATATTTTAAACTATGAACATTTATTACCTATGTCGCAGGCAAAGCTGCAGGCAACAGCTAGTTGTTAATATGACTGAAACAAAATTATTGGGTGCTATTTTAATTAAATCTAAATTTGTATGAAGAAAATTAGATTACACTACTTACACAACAGAGAGTTTGTCACGAACAAAGTTCAATCAACCTAAGTCAACTCCCCTAAAATATATTAAGAAAATTATGTTCTAGAACTTTGAATAGAACTAGTAATAAAAAGCGGCTTTCCTCGCAAAAGCTTTGAAATTTCAAAAGCTCGTCAAATTCACACACTTTGTTTCAGTTCAATAGATTTTGCTTCTTCTTATAATAGATCTACAGAATTTATATACTTAAAATTATCCTCTTAGTGAGGTATTTAAGATAAATAAATAAATGTAAATTTAAAATACGACTTGAATGAATACCAAGATTTTTTAAATCTAATCAATATATAGTTAACCTTTATATCCGTTGGGTAAATAACCAATACAGGAATTGCAAAACCAACAATAGAAATTTCTAGAACATTCTAACCTCTGCATGCAAGGAGAGTTCCATGAACCAAAAAGCTCGATTCCTTTAAACTCGCGGAAACGATAAAACAAAACATTTTATAGCTACTATCAAACGCATCTCGTATGTACAGTCACGCTTAAAAGTGTACTGAACTACTAACGTTCAGAAATTGCTCATTTTACAATTTACATGGTATTTATATTCGTTTGTCTATACGTACAACAATTTCTAGTTTTAGTTGAGTATGTTTTGATATAGCTGCAGCGCAAATCCAATATTTAAAGATTTTTCACAGAAATCTCTATAATTTTGGAGGTTAAATTACAAGCGCTGGAAAAACTCAGCATACCATATAGACTACATTCTTGGTTTCATTACAATATCTATAATATAGATGGTAGCAATTCTCTTCTATTAAGTAACCTCTATGAAAATGAGTATATTATTTTATTGATATGTTTTTTGTGCAACTGTTAAGAACAAAAACTGCAGGGACTGTTACAATGCATGCTGAAAATGGCAAAATTTAAAATCTCGATTTTTAAATATTTATACGTAACGGTCAAATGAGAGCATGGAAATAATACAAATACTCGGAACATCGAAAATAAATGAGAATAGTTCTAACCCAAGAGTTTATAAATGACTTCCTCTGTTCATGACGCCACGCCTCTTATCTTATAATACTTTTAGTTTTAATAAAAAAATTCATATAGGTTCGATGTCTCCTGTAAAGGATTCGAAATAATGAGAAATGTTAATCAATTATCACTTCCGTTATGAACACGACGTTCTTGGTATATTTTTATTCATGTTTCGCAATTCACAAGAACATTGTACCTACATGGTATGGATAAACAAAATTCCACCTACAACCCAACACTTCAATTGTTCTACGACAATATAATTGAACAATAGCTGGCAACATTAGCTGTCAATTGAAAACATCATTAATTAATAGTTTCTGCCATTACGTGAATTATTCTGACTAATTAATAGCCGAAAACAACGTATACGTACCTACGTGTAGAATAACAAATTGGTTTGCAATAACAAGAGATATATTAAGTGTTGCCATTCTGAATTAAACTACGTCGTGAATGTTAATGATAGATCTAGAAAATTGTTATAATATTTATATTACCGTAGAGTTACATTGTTTGAAATTAATAAAATGATTCGTCATTCAATGTAAAAAGTAAACATAATAATTATAAACCACAGTAAATTCGCTCTCACAAAATATAAACATAACAATCATAATGAAAATTATGATAAATCTACAGTATTGTTTACAGATCAAACATTAGGAAATCATAATTAGCCAGCGGCAGGCGTTATTACCGCAAACTCTGTGATTACGTACCGACCATTAAAACTACTATCTGGTCCATTAGCCTAGTTAAAACATCATAAACTGACTATTAATGTTTTACGATATTGGCCGAAAGTGGCCGATTAATCAGTACAAAATCACAATAAATTATTTCATAACAAATGGCGCTCGTACATCATGTTGAGATACGTGAAATAATACAATTCTGTAGCACAAATGGATATATTTTTTTAAAAAACCACGTGACGCGAACGAGGTAGTTCAGACCAACTGCATTTTAAACTTGTTAGCTTTCATTTATAAGTTCATAGTTATAATACGATATGGAGATGAAAATCACTATGAAATAGGGTGGGAGTTGGAGATATGCTATTTTGGTTGTTCATATTATCAAATGTTATAAAATCTGCTCTCATGATGTGGATTTTATCTATAGCAGTGTGATAAGTATCCTACGCGACTACGCGAGCTTAATCTAATTCCGCCAAAATATTATCAAAGCTTCTTCTATTTATGCCAAAATGTATGTAGCGTTGCGCGTGCGTGGGCTTTTATATTAATACGTATGTAAATAAAGCAGATATTCCGAGATTTTGCACTAATTACATTATTTATTGTATTAATTAAAACCACCAAAATTAATCTAACATAAAATAACATAACTAATGTAATAATTATTTAATTTTTTTTATATATTTGTGAGAGAATCATAACAGAGTAGTTGTTATGTGGCTATACCTTCCTATTATAATGTACTCTATTGTGTACAACATAATGTCGATATTGAATTGATATGAAATGCATGGGCTTACGGGCCATGCTATGGTTTATATTCCTTGAGTCAGTAGCTCGATGATATAGTCTCGGTACTACCATCGACCGCGCAAGGTGTGCGCACTGAGTCATTATTTAATATTATTTCACATATCTACCTAATTATAATTAATTATGGAGAGTTTATTTAAATTCTCCGACAGCAGCGGTGGGATCGGCACTTATTACCCCCGATTCCAATACGAATATGACTTTGTTAAACGGTGCAAATCTGCAAGTGAGTGAAACGAGTGATAGTGTTAGTGAGATTCAAGAAGATATAGCTAGTGTTAATGAGGTTCGAGAAGAACCACAGTTTCCACCAATAAATCATGAGAATGTTAAGCACGACAACGACAATGTTGTGTGTGGGTTTCGCAATCATCATGTCGTGCGCATCCCTGTTAAAAGAAATGGCAGATACACTTTCCCGAAACGAAACATTTTGTTTCTGGGTCTAACGCATAATTAAGGAAGGTAAACTATAATGATGTTTACATACCGATGTACGACCCGAATGATAGCGAGTTGACGGCAGCATAATGGTGTAACGAAAATACCTTTTTCGAGATATGGTATGGTAAAAAAGTGATCGAGTTTCAACATACATCGAGTGCTCCACTACAAAGTTGGTGCTAACCGACAGGCTGCGAAGGGGCTGGAACTACGCGAATATAGTAAATTCGTGGTAGAAGGTATTGCAGATGACCAGGTATGATCTGATTTATTATGATACACGCCGATTGATTTTGTGGGTCTTGATAGACATTTTGGCACAAATCAATTAAAGCGTCGCATGTTGCAAATTGTTTGCTATAACTGTGTGTTCACATGTCATTACAAACGTGACGGTAAATCTCGCCTATGAAACAAAATCAGTTAGTTTAATCAATAAGAATAACAAAGGTCCGTTGAATATTTAAGAAATAGTACAACAAAGCACTTATAGTCATAAATTTGGTCACATAGAAGAGGTTTGTTTTCTAAGCAACGGGCGGCACGCTCTTTAAGAAACAATACCCTGTTAATGTGTGTTTACAGCACGATACCCTGCTTACAGTCACAGATGTTGCCAGCGTTAAGTTCAAGTGCCTTATTGACAGCGGGTCCGATTGTTTTTTTTCCTTTGTAAAAGGATAGCCGCAGATAACATGACCAGGCCTCTAGAGTTTGTATACACTCGCGTAACAAGAATTGGCATGTATCAACCTATTCATTCGCCCGTTCACATTACCCATAACTGTTAATGATGTAAATATTATGAGCTTTGGTTTTTGTAGACTCTCGAGTACTTCCTGGGATGAAGTAACAGGTTGAGATGTTTTTACTAGAGCCGGACGTAGTTTGATTATGGATAACAATGGGACTCAAATTATTCGTGAATTTAAAATAAAAAAATATTTGTTTTTGCGGACAATAATTTTGAATTTATAGACGCGGATTCGAATGATTTTAATTATGTTCATCGTGTGAGATCCATTATTGAAAGTAAAGCACGAATTTTGTGAAATGGAAATAAGACTTATGAATACAAGACTAGCACAATCTATAGTTCTTTCAACGTTTATAAGGCTTTGTAATGCCCTTGTTGTTAACCAAGGACTAGATAAATTATGTGACTTCATAGCTACTTTTATATTCAACGATGTTCGAGTTTTCAAAATCATAAGAGGTTACATTCTTTTGTTTAAGAAGAGTATTGAAAGTCTCACTTGCTCAGAGTTTTCATTTAATTGGAATAAATGCATGTTGCTGTTGCAACATTGAATAGGTATTCACCGCAAGGTTTCATAACATCGAACGGTAGCTTCGTCAGATAGATAAGAGATATTTATTCGTGAGGTATTGTAGAGAGATTACTCCTAGCTTTTCTTAAGTCTTAGCCCCTTTGTATGAAATAAATAAAAAAGACGTAAAGTAGGATTGGTGCACTTCGCATACGGACACCCACCCGCGGAGAAATTAAAGCAAAAACAAAATATAATGACGTTCGTTCATCGTTGTTGAAGTACACACAGATTCCTGTTCAATAGATTGTTATAGTTCAGTTTTTCTACAAGAAAGTAATTATCAACTTGATAATCGAATATTATGATCAAAGAATCATTGACACAGAAAGTTGTTATTAAATCGAGCTAGAAGGATATTAAGAAGACCTCAAGCATAAACAATTAAGCGTTAACATTTTAAAAATATTAACAGACTGAATTAATAGTCTCAAAGCATCACGTCATAAGAAAAAGATTTTCTCCTCGTGTTCATAGATGATGGGCTTACATACAAGCTTTTGATTTCGATGTCGGTACCTACGCAAGGGTGCAAGAATACCGCATGTAGATTTTATTAGTAGAAACTAGTTGTCTCCACATAATGTTCGATTCGGGCAAAAATAGTAAAGATTCGCGACATGTGCGATGAAATGACATTATTGATTTAAGTTTAAGGTTGTCACATAGGATAAAAAAAAAATGCCTGCTATATAAACTTCTTGTTTTGTTAGGTGCAAATGAAGTGATACCATTCATTTATTGATACAATCATTTCATGATTATTTGAAACATTTAAGTTTGGAAAAACCTGCAAAAATTTAGTGTAGTAAGTTCGCTAGAACATACATTGAACATTTTTACATCGCAAAGTTAATAAAAGGCCCTCCAGAACTAGACAGTCGACTTAACATCCGATAGAAAATGTATCAGAACCACTTCATACCTTACAAGTTACAATCGATACGAATGGCACTTACGAGTTTATGGAATCGCATTGGTAATTGTTGACGGATTTACTGGTAAATATTGTCACCTAGCTCCTGTTAAAAATGTGTCTTCGAAAAAAAAAAAAAAAAAAAGAGCATGTTAAGCGCTTTGTTTTTGTCGTGTTATTTAAGGCGCTGAAAGGAATAGTAGCCGATCAAGCTATGTCATTTGCAAGTAGCGAACTCATAGACTTGTGTTGACAGTGTTCTTTTGAGTTTTACAAAATTACAAGCGGTATGAGTTGCGCTAACGGGTTATTTTAAAGGTTTATGCTGTTCATTGTTTCATTATCGCTGAAAATCATGAACGTATGGTATTCTACAATTATTGGCGAAATTCAACTTACTTTGAATTGTATTGTATGAAAGAAACGCACAGCACAGGCGACAGCCCATTGCAATTGTCTATAGGCTGCAAGTCCACCGTGTAATAATGTTTTAGTACGAGTGTCAACACTTTAGTAGTTGACCTATTTGAAATTAGAAATAACACAAAAGTCAGGATGGACGAGCAATTGCACGTCTATAAGGCTCGTGTTGAAAAAAAAAAAAAACGCATTCTATTTAATGTTGATGATTTTGTGTTAGTAGAAAAGCCGATTGTAACATCAATGTTATTTTACTTGTTTTGATAGTCATTTATGATTATTGAATCGTCTGAAGGTAGACTGTGACAATGTGATATCGTCAGTAGTGGCAAATGATATGGAAGTCAGTGCGACTTTAGAACCGGGTTCAGTCTTCGTAAATTAATTATTAGTTGTTACTCTGCCCCAATTATAAAGTGTTGTTATTATACCTAGTATACATCAAGTTATAGGTGCAAGGTGGTTTTGTGTATTCCTGTAAATAGTGTCACTGAATGAGGAATTGATGGCGTGTTCTACGATGTTTATTACTGACTTAGGAGAGAAGTTCTCCAGTCCATGCAAAATAATCTAAAATTTGCGATAACGAGAGGTATCGAATCGAGTCTTAAACTGGAGGCCGCAGTTGGAAAGTGAGTCAATGAATGAAAAAAAAAATGTAGTCCACAAGCTACTCCTTACTTCCAGTAACTTCCAGCCTGGCAGAGATTGCTGTGTGTGAGCAATAAGGCCGCATATTGTGTAAAATATTTTTACCTTATAAGTCTGTACTAGATTTCCTGTTTTGTACAATAAAGTATTATTAATAAATAAATACATACTCCGTATAATTTTATTTTTGTTTTATTTTATTATTTTTACCTATTTATTCCTTTGGTTGTTACATAGATATATAGTTAATCTAAGTATAGTTAATCTAAGTATTACACAAAAGTTTCATAACACACATACACACCACAATTTAATAGCTCAATAATAGCTCTGTGTTTGACATAGCAAGCCGTGTATGTCATATTGTACATTGGAAGCTCCGCGCTTCGTGTAGTTCCAGATGTTATGGGTAGCATTGCGCTCCTTGTGATCACAG
>CAJQZN010041629.1:0-24421 GCA_907164685.1 Colias eurytheme
CTGAATCAAGTTTGATGTATTTAGGTGTACCTACATATAGAATGGTAATTTTATTGGAGAAAAAATAAAACATCTTTAAACTAATTCAACTTTTATTAAACACAATTTTATCCGTATAGCCCTTTTAAATTTTCGTAGAAGAAATTACGTGCATAAGGTTTGTACACATTAGGTTTCACATTCCAATCAACCTACAGCTACATTAAGATCATTAAACATTTGCTACATTAAGCTAGATCATCAAAAATTTCCTCGCAATTTGTGTACAAGCAATTACGTCCAAATTACAAAGTAATTTCACAAACAAAATAACATTGACTCTCCGATATTGCACCATTACAATTTAATTGTGACTTGAAAAAAACTTGGATGGGGCAAAAAGTAGTGACAGGTGTAAATATAGACCTCTCGCTCGCACTCACGCTGAGTGCTATACATGCGTCCCTCTCTACCGGAAGATAAAAGTCGAATAAATTGTAACGGCCTGAATGTCGTAACTGACTTTTGTTCGCCAACGGTTCTTAAACTTTCGATTTGTGTTTGAATTTGTGTTGTTGGTTTGTTTGTTGATATCAAATTTTATGTTACAGTTTAGATGACGTTGTTAAATAATTTTGAATACCCAAATTAAAGATTGTGAAATATTTCTAATAGTAAATCGTACTTTTTGTGGATTAAATTATTGTGCGTTACAAATAAAAAGATAAAAATATCGAAAACTAAACGCATTTGACAATTTTGTAGACAACTGTTATGCGGATAATTGTATATTTCATCTCTCTATATGTTGTTTTTATTATTAAGTATGATTAAATTTTGGTACTTAATATTATAACTGCCTAAAAATAGATAAAAAAACTACCCATTGAAAGTTTACACATCCTTGTAAGATTTTTTAGTCACGTCACTTGCAAAGCAATTAATAGTACTTAAATTATGTTAATTATATTATACCTAGAGTCAGGTGTTATCGCGTGATACCTGGATAAAAAATAAACTTTGTAAACCCGGACTATGTTCTACTGTACCTTTCCTACGACTCAAATCAGCAACTATAACATGAAAGGTTTTAATACATTTATTATAGTTCATACAGTAGTTTAAACTGGAATATAGAACCTTCTTTTAGTAAGTTGGTTAAAATCACTATCAAAGATTAAATATTTATAAGCAGGCAATCAAACCACCTTACCAGCTATGTTAACCAAAATAAGTATCATAAAAAATCGCTTAATAATAATTATTAAGTTTAAACGTTATCTTTGAGAACCGCTGCCCGTAGAACAAAAGATCGCGGCGCACGCGCAGCCAGACTAGATTTCTAGATAAAAGGCTTATAACACACACAGACAGATTTACAATCGTTATTATGTTATATACACCAGTACTGCAGTGCTATTCTGTAAGGTTATTATAAAAACTCGAACGCGGAATCCGCGGTGAGTTTTCGATTTCGTATTCTGTAAAACTCGACAGTACTAGTGGCGCCACATCGTCGAGAGCGGCGATGAGGCGAACTGTGCTAAGTGAGTATTTTGACGTATAAAGTATGAATTCGGCATTCTGTAAGGTAATTTTACACCTCGAACGTCGAGTTCGAGTATTTACAAATACGAATTCACCTGTCATCAATTCACTCGCCTATTAGGTGCCGAGTTCGTGAGTGAGTTAGTGGTTGTGGAACAAATTTGATACAAATTTTATATATTTTTGTACTAAAATGGCGCGTTATTTTATATTAAGTGCTATAATACGAGAAGCTAATGCTGTGGATATAATAGAAAGTCGCCGGCAAAGTACCAGCATTCGGGAAATGCAAATTATTAATCGAAATAAAAATTTTGTTGAATGCTACCGTTTATCGGAAGAACTAGTTTCTCAAGTGATGGAAGACATTAAAGTTTTAGTTAAAAAACCTCAACGTCGACGAAGAGGATTAACTGCTAGAGTCAAGGTATGTATCTAAGTGCTTTATATGTGTATTCATAATGTCATGAAAAGTTACTGTTACAATAGTCATCGGTCCCGTGATTTCATCTGCGGAAGTCCCGATCCCGTGTGAATATTGGGATAACTTTCCCATAACTCTGTAAAACATTCCATTATGTAGGTAGGTAACATAACTTCCTCGCATAGAACATAGAACCACTAACGATAACGTCATCTAATCCCCGATTATTTTTTATGATGTCACCCTTTCAAGTGGTAGGTACCCTATGTTAAAGTCCAAAGTTTCTCTCCCAGATTAAGTACCTTTTATTTTGATAGTTTCAAGAAATTTCATTCATTTTTTTCAGTTGTTATGTGCACTTTCTTTCTTTGCGACTGGGAGCTATCAAAGGATATGTGGAAAACACATAAATTCGTTTGTGTCGCAGCCATCAGCATCTCGTAGTATCCACGAGGTCATAGAAGCCCTAAGCCATCCAAGTATAGTAAAAAATACATAAGATTTCCCCAAAATTCTGAAGAAAGACTGAGACTCAAAACAAGGTTTGTGTACCTACCTAAATAAACCTATCATGTTAATGAAAAATATTTAAGTAATGTTTTTTTTATTTCTTATTGCAGATTCTATGAGAAATTCAGTATTCCTGGGGTAATAGGATGTGTAGATGGGACTTTTGTGACAATGGTGAGACCAACTTGCCATGAAGAACGATACTACTGTCGCAAAGGATATCATGCAAGAAATGTACAAATGGTAAGCCTGATATAATAATGTCTGTATACGCTTTCACACTTGAACCATAGAAAATCGATTTAATGAAAATATTTGGACCAATTCCATAGGATCATTAACTAAGCAGTATAAATCACAAGACGCTGCTAGTACCTATATTTTTTATAACATTCATTACAACAGCCACATAAAAATAGTTGTAAAATAATTCTTTTTGCAGTTCACAGATGCAGATTTGAACATAATACATGTAGATGCAACATATGGCGGAGCGACTCACGACAGCCTTATTTTTAATAATTGCATCATTCGGGACCACCTCGAACAATTAGTACAAACAGGCGAATCTGTGTACTTGTTAGGTGAGTAATGAGTTACCTCTTAGCTAATTTATAAAGACGAATCTTTGTTTGTTTGTAAATATTTAACTCAAAAACTACTGGATTCATTCCTTCAAAAATTCTTTCATCATTAAAAAAACTACTTTATTTCTGAGTAACTTAGGCTTTATTACCGAAGTTCACGGAATTCATAAAAATTGGAGAGCAGGCGAAATCATTGAAAACTCCTAACTCCTAATAAAAATATAATTGTTGATAACAAAACATTTTATTTTTTTAACAATATTCATTGTTACAGGTGATTCTGGGTATCCGCAGCGTCAGTACCTAATGGTGCCAGTTCCAAATGCAGACGAGGGAACACCAGAACATCACTATAACCAGCTGCATGCTACTGCAAGAAACACCGTAGAAAGAACAATTGGGGTCCTTAAAGCCAGATTTAGATGCCTATTAGCACATAGAGTAATGACATTATGACCCCGACACGGTTTCGAAGATTGTAATAGCATGTTGCGTGCTTCACAATATTTGTAATCGTGCCGGCCTGCCAGCTCCAGCCATACTCAATTCAGAGCTAGAGGTTGAGGCTGGTTTTCATACGACCAGACAAAGTGTAGCTTCAAATGAGGATGTACCCAATGAAACTGCACTTGTTCAGCTATGTAGACAAAGATTGATAAATGAATTATGGAGGGCAAGGAACACGCGGTAATTATAATTAATTCAAACAAAAATCAATGCAAATTATTTATTTCGGAAAATTATATTCATAGGTGTTAGTAACTCAATTAGGGCTTATAAACTAATGTTAGTAAATTAAGAAACTTTTAGTAAAACCACAGATAATTTTTTACTACTAAAATAAGTTAAGAACTAATAAATATATTTAAGTATAAAAGTATTTTATTTTTTTTAATTTTCAGCTAATAATTTAAGACCTTCCCCGACGGCAATCAGGCCCTCTGCTGTCATTCTGTTGGTCTCCCTTTGTGAGTTGACCATCACCTCCTGTAACTCACAGTAGCGACGGTCAATCTCAATCCGTTGCTCTTCCAAGCTAAGAAACCTTTCGGTAAAGGTTGTTAATTGAGATTACCGCCTTTGTGATGGAGGTGATCGTCTTCTTTGCCGTTGTTGTGGACGACTCGATGACCCTGAAACGTAAAAATAAATATTAATTTATTATTATTTCCACCGGTGACGAATTTTTGACAAGTCTTCTGATGTTATTATTATTTCCTTAATTCATTATCAAGTATTATTTAGTTTTATTTGTATGTATTTCTAAATTTTTATTGTTGACTAGCTTTCCGCCCGCGGCTTCGCCCGCGTTTTCAAAGAAAAACCCGTTCCCGTAAGATTTCCGGGAAAAAACCTATCCTATGTCCATTTATATCTCCATACCAAATTTCATGCAAATTGGTTCAGTAGTTAAGGCGTGATTGAGTAACAGACAGACAGACAGAGTTACTTTCGCATTTATAATATTAGTATGGATTATAAATATTGTAAATCAATTCATAAATCTCATAATTACTTGTAGTACGACGTGGTGATGGACCCGCGACGTTCAATCGACGTCGAGCAGGAAAGTTGCCTGAGCCAGAGGGGGTAACTGCTTGCAGAGGGCTCGTTACCTCCGCTCTCGGTGGTGTATGAGCAGGGGAAGGTTCGGGATTCGGGATACAGTCAACATATTGCTGAATTAGTTGAGGTCTCTGAAAAAAAAACATAGTATTTCAAATACTGGAATCAATAAAAAAGTACCATTTTCATAATATCTTAATAATATATACCTCAGTATCTGCCATTCTAACATTTTCCGTATTTATAGCAGTCTCATCCAAGACTTGGTATTCCTAGAACAATATAAGAAACATTTACTAATAAGTTGTTTATTATTAAGTAATATTTTATTAATACACTAGGTATTTACTTACAATAGTTGTGGTTTCATTTATCATAGATGAAGTCGGCAATGTGGGGCTTTCGTTGGCATCAGTAAGGACGGGGATTTCCTAAAAAAAGAATATGACATTGAATAATTATATTTTACATACATACATGTATCGGATCAACAAAATCGATAACAATAGCTTACTTCAAATGGATTAATTTCCAAATGCCTATCACCAATTGCAAAACCTTCCCTGCCCATTAATGTGAGTATTTTCTCCTCCACCTCTGAAAGCTCCACCACCAATTCACATCCACCACCAGTCTTATTGCGTGCCCGGTATCTTAGGGCAGCTTTTTTCTTCACGGCACTCTTTTTGTCAGACCAATACTAAAGCAAAATTAAAAGTTTATTAATATGTAGGTAAGCCAGATACCTACACGGTATAAGATGAATAGTTTTCTATATGTCTATTGCCTACCTTTGTCCACTGTTTCCATGTTTTAGTGCAGCCTCCCAAGCTATTTAATTTGATAGTCAACTCCTCCCATGTTTTTCTAGCTTCGTCTCTAGCACTCGGGACTTTTGAAAAACCCTTGGCTAAGCTAGGATGTTTGCTAAGATAGTCGACTAGATTCTACTTGGGCACGGGAGGGATGAGACGACCTTTCCGAGGAGCTACAATGTTTAAGATTTTAAGTTAAATATTTCAATAAGCTTGTTGTATAAGATAATATTTTAGTTAAATACAAGAATCACATTACTCACCTCATAGTTGTTATTTTTGCAGTTTTCTCCTTTAAATAATTTATGCAACACGTTTAACACCAACTACACAACAACTTAATAAAGCCAAACTCAAACATTAACTAAAACTCCAACAAAACTTTTAGAAAGAATGCAACACGAAACACTTTTCAAATTAGGTACAAAAAACCACTTGAGAAATAAACAAACGTCACGAACGAACCACAGACAATCGTCCTTTTTTTTTCAGTGACGCTAGAATTATTTTGATTTTAAAGAATTTATCAGTGTAAAATTGCAATTTTAGTTTAATTCCACCCACGCGTAATACTAAAGTGTTATTATGTCTTCAATATGTGTTAAATTGCCGCATTTTAAAGATAATAACAATGTCGATAAATTCAAATCTATAAGATCCCTTCACTAAGCAAGTGAGTTTCGAAGTGAGACTCACTTCGCTTCGCCTCTGCCGAGCGGATGTTTACAGAATGCGAAACCAAAAACTCGAACGTTCGAAAGTGAAGTGAGTCGACTCACTCAGGTGAGATGCGAGTTCGGGCGTGTTTTTTACAGAATAGCCTAGCTGTAACATTTTTGGTATGCAATTATATTTTTAATTTGTATTTACTGTTAAATAATTTCTTCGTTATTTTGAAGTAATGTTCGTTTTATAAGATATTCTATTCTTATGAATTATTTTGGAATGGGGTAAAACTCGTTTTTCGTAAACTTAAGTTCATAATTTTATTTATTTCATTTATTAATTTCATGCGATCATAGTTTTAATAAAAATGTTAATAAGAATTACAAAAACGTTGTCTCATTATTTTTAAATTATAACATCGTCAAAGGTATGTACTCTTTCTTAAAATATGTTATCCTTAGAGGTAAATTATGCTACATACAACCATAGCACCTTTCTCGTATTTGGTAAAACTTCTTAAAAAAGCGAATGCTTATTTTTTTATCATAATTTGGTTTCTCACAAGTTAATTGTACTAATTAGTAATGAAACATAATAGAATTTAACACTTAAATAGCTTTTTTTCACAACTGTTTGTGTTGATGAAAATGCCTGTTGACAAGATGGTCATTGGAATTTTATGGCATTAATTTATTTATCGTATAAGTTTAGATAGTATGTATTAGAATGATACTTTATGAACAAAAAAGAGTAAGCAATAGTTCTGGTTTATAATCAAACACTTTTAAAACTTATTTTAAAGCAATTTTCTATGTTTTTAATAATGCCCATTTGATACTCTACTTGCCCGTGACCTTACTCGCTATAGAGTGTTCAAGACATAGGAAGAATTATAAAATAAGGAAAATAACACATTAAAACTGTTAAGTCTTTAATTTCTTAATGTGTAATTCTTGCATTAAATCAAACACTAGAAAATAATAATTCTTATTACTTAAAATGGAGTTATGTGTAGAAAACCCGTTTATAAATAAAAATTTGACGAGTAATTATTATTCCATATAAAACAAATCAACCTATGAAGTTCCTTCAGTTAAAACCAATTTATTCAATAATTATTAGAGAGTAGAGTAGGAGAGTAGAGAGTAGTGTAGTAAGAGCAGCGCTAAAGAGGTGAAAATTAGTTAATTATCTGAAAAATCTAAAAGTAATTCGTAAAACTTATAGATTACTAGCGGTCCGCCCCGGCTTCGCCCGTGGTACATATGAAAAATAGATGTTGGCCGATTCTCAGACTTACCCGATATGCACAGAAAATTTCATGAGAATCGGTCCACCCGTTTCGGAGGAGTATGCAGACTAACATTGTGACACGAGAATTTTATATATAAGATATTAATATTCAGACATATAACATAGCAAGGTCTGCCAATATTCTAGCTACATTTATATTATTACATCTGGAAATATGGTAAAGTGTGAAAATAAATTAATTTATGTGACTTGACATATTCGTTTACTATACTATCTATACTAGGTACACATTTTTCATGTTTCTTAAATTTTGGTTGTAGAGATAGACGCTTGCCTCTACAGTGTACATTTGACTCATATTTTCCTATGCTTTTTAATTATCTTAAAATTATGTGATATTTAAGAATAAAATTTCTCAAGGATATGATATAATTCTTTCAATATTCTATCGGAATACTAAATATCCTTTGTTATTTCTGCCATAAGTCGATTTGATATTTGTTTCGGAGCAATATAGGAACCCTAACAATAATTCATCATTAATTCTATAACCATAACGTTATTTAACTCTGCGTAATCGAGTAAAAAGGCGAACTCTTCATTCAACGACTACTTATCGATGAAATAATAATACCTAATGAATAAATAATTCAAGTACTTTTATCGTGGAGAGTCCGACTAGCCGACTAGTGAGGGGAAGACGCCGCACAATTATCTTACTTCCGCTGCAGGACGCTAGGCATGTGCTGTGGTTATCGATAAGTTTATTATTAACTTTCTTGTAAGGTGTTGTTAAGGTAATGTATTTTAACCAATAATAAGTACTGTATGTAATACTATTGTGTGTTAGTATGTAGGGTGTGTAAAACAATAGCATTCATAAGAATTAGGCCAGATCGAATCAATCCTACTGGCTAGTAGTCTATAGTAACTAACCGCACCAAATCCGTATACGTAACGTAAGTATAAGTAATAAATTACTAGGACAATAAATGATCAAAACTTTAAATATGTGACATGACGTCGTTACTACAAGTGCCCATAACATACTTAGACATTTT
The DNA here is from genome assembly GCA_907164685.1 of Colias eurytheme. Classification (NCBI taxonomy): domain Eukaryota; kingdom Metazoa; phylum Arthropoda; class Insecta; order Lepidoptera; family Pieridae; genus Colias; species Colias eurytheme. The sequence goes on from CAJQZN010041629.1 coordinate 8,411, forward strand.
TTCGTATTAGGTACGCTCGCTGAAATAGCTAAGCCATAGATTAAAACCTAGGTGTTAACTTTGTTAAGTTTTGTAGACTTAATACGTGTAGAGTTAGACACTGGGCTTTACATAAGATCTGATTAAATTTGCAGAGTGCAAGTCGTATGTTAGCCATATTTTTGGTTAATGTAGTGAAATTTTGTTTTGCTGATTATTGTGCTTTTTATTTATTATACCAATTTTATACATAGGCGGACAGAACAAAAAATACTTACAAATATGAAATATACATACAAAAATTTTACATTCAAGAATGCATACAATATTTTAAGAAAGAAAGAAAGATTAACATTTATTTCAGCACACACAAACACAAAAAATTTCATCTTTCTAATACTAAAATACTAAATATTTTTTAAACTTTATTTAATACTCATTCTATCCCAAACCTCCATTTTACATGAATTTCCACTCCAGCTATCGATATCGATAAACCATCTATCGACATACCACAGCACTAGCGTCTGCGCAGGCGGCGGAGCGAAACGAAGAAAGCACACCCGTCGTAACGGCCAACACCCGAAGAAATTATTCTCTATTCCTACTTTACTCATTTCTATTTTACTTTTTATTACGAAAATTTCATATTTATATGAACATTATACTTTTTATGAAAAAACTCAGTTATACCCAAGTCAATTGGTAGGTACAAACAAGTTTTTTTTAAATGCTTTATATGGTTTTTTTATTATTATTGTAGACTAGCTGTTGCCCCGGCTCCGTCCGGCTTAGTGCATTTTTTATGTATTGATAGGGCTTCAGTTTTATTTACAGTTTATTAAATTCAAATCATCTAAATTAACTACAGATAAGTAATGATCTACCAATTTTTAAATTAGCTTAGTCGTTCTTGATATATCAGTAGTGTAATTTATTTAATAGCACTATTATAATAAATCAAGCTTATTTATAAATTTTACATAAGAGAAATATGAATTGAACTTAACAATTGAACCCCAAGGCCTTTAGACAAACGTACGTAACGCCATGGAATAGAAACTGCTAACGCTAATTATTGACATAAGCTCATGACATTTTGGTAATGATTCGGTCACACTACCAACGATGACGACGACCACGACTAAAATTCCAATCTTGCCGAAATTTGTTCAAAATAAAATATTAAAATTTCCCGTCATACTGGTACTCGGAAAGAAAAAAAAATTGAGTACAGTTAATATAAAAATAAGTTTTTTGCGATTTTCGCCGAGACGGTAAGTTAATCATATAATTACCTTTTACCAAAATTGTAGTTCATAAAATTATCTATAAAAAACTTCAAATACATTTTTATCTAGGAGCCACCGTTTCTAGGAAAAATCTATTTTTTCATTCGTTGAGCTCAAAAAAAAATTCCAATCACCAGAACGACAGGAAATTTTTAATATTTTATTTTTAAGTGTGTTTTTCACAATTTTGTTTAATTGCGACTGGATGAAAATTTTGATTGTGGTCGTCTTCGTCGTTGGTAGGGTGAACAAATCCTTAGCGAAATATCGTACGCTTATGACAATTAGTATCGCTAGCGGATTCTATTCCATTGCGTTTTGACGTTTGGCTAAAGGCACAAAAACAGTAAGTAGGTACTCATTAAAAACAAAATACAATAACATAAATTAAAGCAGCATAAAACAAAGAATTTCCTAAAATCACTGTTCATACGCAAACTGGATATAAAGTTAAAACAACTATCAAAAACATAAATTAAACTACTAACGTCATCAACATATTTTTCCACACTTGTGCCATACGTTTTAAAGTATAATAATAAAAATCTCCACTAGTTATAAATCCTCTGTATATCTTCGCAAGGCGGTAACGTACATGTAATTACATACGTGTTAGAGAGAGACAGCCTTATGTGCGCACGCGCCGGCACACATGCACACACACGCACACACACGCACGACGGAAGTTGATACACGCTTGACATTGTGTGATGAAATCTCTTTAATAGATGTATGGGTTGCTATCTCTGTAGTAAGGATGGAAATAATATTTAATTTAAGAAGTAGATAGAGTAGCTATATTATAATAAACTAGTGGTCCGCCCCGGCTTCGCCCGTGGTACATATTTACGTTTTCTCTACATAAGAACCATTCTCGTACTTCAAGGAATATAATGAAAAAAGAATTATCGAAATCGGTCCACCCGTTCACGCGTTATGCCAAGACCAAGGAAAACGGGTTAAATTTTTATATGAGAGAGAACATTGATTAGAAGGAACAAATATGGCAGTAAATTGTTTAATAATATGTATTTATTATCTCTAATGTTTTTAAATTGCATTGCTCTACATTATATTAATATTTTACTCATGCATCGACAACTCTGTTGTCGATGTACCTACTCATGTTATGGAAAACGTGGCGTAGATTTTTAGAGACATCCTACAAATATTTAAACAATAAATATAAATCCATACTTAAGTGCTTACAATGAAGCTCACAACAAGACGATCGCTTGAAAAAATTTTCATTAGAATGTCTCTACTACTGTAACATAGGCATTATTATCGTCAACCCGAGCAAAGCTGGGGTAAGCGACTATAATATAAAATGTACTATAGGTATATTCCGTACATTATGGATACTGAATTATACATTAGATATATTGAATAAAAACTAATATGAGGGTCTTTCTAAAAGAAAAACTTTTTTATCATCAACTGTCAGTCTGTTTGTTTTTACACGCATTATGCAAAAACTACTGCGTGGAATGAAATGCAGTTATCAAATATTCATTAAAACTTATCATTAAATATATGAACCCTTAGGCATTTGATTAGTACTATAATCCAGTCGAAGCCGCGGAGCAAAACTAGTCTTTAATGTAATAAAAATAATTTATCTCATTACAAATTTTTGAGTAGAATATAATATAATATAGTATAACCATACTTAAAAAATAAAAAACGATTTGAACTTACAAAAAATACATTCAAAGTAACTTTTAAACTAATGCAAATGGTATAAATTTACATTTTTTTTAATAAATTGAGAATGTAAAGTAAAATATATTTTTTATAAGACTTAAACTACATATATGAGTTATTTTTTTTTTTAATTGAGGTAGGATTATTTTTGTAGCAATCTTGAATCTGCATATTTGAAAGAGGCATTATAATTTCCAAAAATATATCTTTTATCAGTTGTTTTGAATTAATTAAATAAAAAACACTGTTAAATTTTCTCACATACAATATTAAAGACATAATAGGTATACTTGTGTATCTTATGTCTTTAATTCAACTCGTACCTACAATAATTCTAAGATTAGGTACTAGTTTTAAGATATTTCAACACTTTTTTAATGCTTTAGCTTTCTCATAAGAATATATAACTAAAAACATATACAATCTAATAGACAGAGATGTTACTTTTTAGTTACTCATGAATCAATTTATTATTCGCTTGTCTAAAAATAATTATCATACTGTGAATATTTACCTACCCAATTTTTAGTCCAAAAAACTGACTTTCTGTATTATTAAATACGCTAAATGAAAAGTGGCAAAACAACGTACGCTACGACTTCAGATAATTCTTCTTTAAATTGGAAACAGCATTGGAAATTATTGCTACAACTGAAAAAAGCGCAGATTTCCTAGTGGCATCTCTATCCAGTATACACATTGCTTTTTATTATTAAAATTAACAATCAATTTTTTTTTTTAATTTCTTCTATTTATAAATTAAAGATTTTAACGGATTTTAAACGCGATTTATTCATAATAATATCTACTATCCCGACGTTCCAATACTTTGCAGGGAGCGTGGTCACGGGGAGACAGACCAGAAATATTATTTCTTCCATGTTTAGTTTTGGCTCTTTGAATTAAATGTTCCTTTCTTCCTTTCCAATAATTTAAACATACATTGTTATATACATTTTAAGTATTTCTTCAGGTGGTAGTTCACCTGCGGGCGTCATGGTTCGATTCCCGGGGGAAGTTACTGACCAGTGTCAAGGACCAAGGGTCTAAGAGGTCACAGGTTCGATTCTAATAAAACACAAACGTAACATTTAATAGTTATTTATTAAAGTTGACTTCTTTTAGACTGCTTATGTGCGGACAAAATAGTAAAATTATATAGATTGATTGCTACAGGAAAGTTTCTACAGAGAAGACCCGACAAAAAACTATGGTTCCTGTTTTGAAATCATATCTATTTTATAAATAAAACTTATGTGTAAATGTGGATAGCTTCGCCGGGTAGCCTGGTGCTATTTAATAGGATATAAAATCTAAAATCTATCTGAATCTAATCTGCTAAAATATCATAAATGAAACTCGGGAAAAAAGAAGCTTTCTTATGGTCAAAGAATAATCAGTCAAGTTAATTCGTAACAAGAAAGCTAAAAGTAGAATAAAATGTATCTTGTTGTAAAATACAATACTAGTACGGGCGTACAGTGCTCATGGAACTATTTTTATTAGGTAGGTACATAATACATATATTATCTCAATGACTCAATGTATCCCTTATTAACATTGGTCAAACATTATATCTTAAACTAGCTGTTCCCCGCGGTTTCACCCGCATTGCTCCGCTCCTGTTGGTCTTAGCGTGATGATATAATATAGCCTATAGCCTTCCTCGATAAATGGGCTGTCTAACACCGAAAGAGTTTTTCAAATCGGACCAGTAATTCCCGAGATTAGCGCGTTCAAACAAACAAACTCTTCAGCTTTATAATATTAGTATAGATAAGGATAAAATATTTCCATTTACTTATTATACAATAGTTATCGTTATTTTGGCTAAAAACTGCTCCTGTGGGAACTTCTTATTTTCACTAACAGGGAGGTAAGTGAAGCATGACAACAGCAGGTGGCGAGGGGGTGGAAGATGGTAACAATACCAAGGTCAACGAACATTCCAGAACAAGTGAGAATTTAACGGGTTTCAAACGTGAAACATTGATTACGACGAGAAATACTAATAATAAATGAAATTATCTGTTTCAAAATAGGTAATAATATTATTGGCGCCCAGCGAAGTTGGCATGGGTCAGCTTGTACGTCGTACCTGCATACGGTATGATTATTATTCTTCTTTTTATCCTATTACCCTATAAAAATGACATTCTTTTCGTAGAATAAATTATAAGAGTTCTACACAACATTATGTGAAGCAACTTGCCCGATTTTAACACACTTTTTTACCTTCACCAATAACATGTCCCGACTCGGATTTGACTCTTCTCTGTAGAAACTGCTTTCCGAACGGATAATAAATGATAAAAGACTTCTGACCATTCAAAAATGCTTCTAGAAGAAGTCTTAATTAATAAATAAACGTTCGAGTTTCAGTTTATTAGCTTTTTTGTACGTTTTACATTCATAAAGTATTCTACTTCGCTGCTCCATTTCCCGGCTTAAGTTTCTAAAAGTGTCAAGTATTATTACTATTATTTAAGTGGATATACCAAGCCACAGATAAACTACGGCAACGACAAGCATACAAGTGTGTTGACCCGGCCGCACGTGCCGTTTATTTATCAATTACGAGCATATTTGAACTTCGCGCTCTGCCGGCCAACTGTGGCCGGGCGGTGCGATGCCGCTATGTACAGTTGACGGAGTAAACTAAGTTAAAGTTAATGGAGGTCGTGATTTATTTGTTTTTAAGCACCTATGTGAGTCAGAAACATGACAAAACTAAATATAAAATATGGTCAATATTTATTCAGTAGAATTGTAGCTTTCTAATACTGAAATAATTTTTGAAATCGGTAGAATAGTTTTTGAGTTTAATCGTATAAAATTATCAAACATTCCTTTCCTTACAAGTAGATACATAGAGATAATAAAAAAAACAGACAATAAACAAAACTTTTTAACATTTTAAAAAGGAGCTTTTCTTTGGGGATATTTACTAGGAGGTCCCCTCAATTTTTGTCGTGTGTAACTACGAAATAAATATATTTTCATTTTTTATTTTTCAGTTTCAGTTTCTTTCCAGATTACAATAAAAATACTTTCAAAAAGTTCAACCTTTCATAATACCTGCATTGCTTAGTAATTAATAATTATGTACTTAGTATAAAACTTAGGAATTTTATTATTTATCATTAATTATTTGCATTTTCTTTTTAAACTATAATATTTATCATGCTGATTAGCTCAACTCAATCATCTAAAATCTCTGTGGAAAATTTTGTAAGTTTAAATATATCTTTATTACTTGAAACACTCATACAGCTGAGTGTACTTAACTCAGCGCACAAGTAAGGCACACTTAGTTATTTTTTCTCTCCACAATTACATATGTATGTACATATTATATGTATATACTTGTATGTGTGTGTGTTCACCGTTAGCAGCCGAGATTGTGGACTTTCTGATTAAGGATTGTATTCTTGGCTTCCCTTATTAAGTAATTACTTGGACTTAATTCTAAGTTAGGTATAAGTTACTTTGTGTGAATGAAAGAAATTGTATCTAGAGAGTATCTGTGTTTTATTTCTAGTTTTAAATACCTTAAACCTTTATCAATTAATTGGATACCTACCTATTTTTAGGCCACGATTGGTCCATGGCATCATATAAAATTGCTGTAATAAATCGAGATTTGAAGTAAGCTTCGGTAGTTTACCTACAGCCGATGCCACTAAACAATAATGTAGCTTTTTATTAGTTATAACTTTTCAACATAAATATTTTTAAAAAAATTTGAAAAAATAAAAGTACGTTCAACTTAAAAATAGAGTAGGTACATACGTAGTATATTATTATTAGTCTGTGGTAGGTACCTACCAATTAAGCTAATCCTCTGCTTCGTCTTTTTGGTCAGCTAGGCAATCTATTTATATAAATTTTCATGTTAGGTTAGGTTGAACGATTGATTTATTTGAGTTTTGAACAATGGATTTTCGGGAATAGGTTAGCTAATAGGTCGTATGCAATTTTTATAAGGGTTTAATATAAGGATATCCACCTTTAAAGTTACTAGAAGTATGTAAGTATATCGATACCTCTGGGCTCAAAGGGCGTTAAGCACATTGAGGGGCAAATGGAGTTAATAATACCACCGTATTCAGTTTTTAATTCTCTCTGAAAAGTAGCTGTTTTAAAAGTGAAACTTTTATTACATCGTCTCAAACTTTTTGGTCTGTGTAGCGCATGTCGCGTGACGGTCGAACCGTACGATAATTATCGTACAAATACGATAATTTTGTGCCTAAGTTTCACTTTTACCGTGGTTTCATAAAACCACACAACATTTTTTTGTGCTATACGCCCTTTGAGCCCAGAGGTATCGATATACATACTTCTATATCGATATAGGTATTGTATACGGCAAAGCAAGGTTTTCCGGGACAGCTAAATAAGTAGGTATAAGTAAATAATATAGATTTATTGACAGTCATGGAAGCTTCTAGCATCATAATCATGCGATATCATCAGAAATCGTTGATGCGTACATAAATATTACCGGTTAGCTAATGTTCCACTGTCTTGCCTATTAAATGGTTTTATTATGTATTAGCAGGTTCTAAAATTCAGGAAGTAAAATATAAAAGTATCAATAATTTAAAAATGATCACAAAATATTATATTCAATACGGTGTAAAATGTAAGTATAATCATGGACCCAATAAATATCTTATTTGTCCATGGTATAATATAATTACCTACAAGTGTAAAGAAAGCTTTTGTAGAGCTAGATTAAAGATATTGAATACAACAAAAATATCCTAGTGAAGCAAAACCTACAAGATTTACACAATTTTTAATTTTTATTTTGACCAAAATCTAATAATTACTATCATCACAGACTAATAATAATATACTACCACAGACTAATACCACAGTATTACAATATTATTTAATGGTAATACTGTGCTAATACTACCTATCATGGGATTCGTTCATTTATACACTAAAGCGACATCTGTTATTCAAACATTAATTAGCACCATCGTACAAAGGTATCATGTAGTTTTAAGGGAATTCTCTAGATGGCGCTGTAATAAATAATAGCAGTTAGTTTATTGGTTTATCACTAGATGGCGTTGTAATAAAATATTAGCTGTTAGGTTTCTAAAGACTGTCACTAGATGGCGCTGTAATAAAATTTTAACATGCGTTTCTGAAGATTATCACTAGATGGCGCTGTAATAAAATAGCAGTTCAATTACTTGACTATCACTAGATGGCGCTGTAGTAAAAATATTAGCTGTAAGGTTTTTAAAGACTATCACTAGATGGCGCTCAAAATATTTTAACATATAATATCTGTGATTTTAACAGCTAAGATTCAGAGGGTAAAAGTATTCTAGAAAGAATATGATGAGGACGCATTGGTTAAAAGAAACCCTAAATTACCATGCTATGAAGCCTTTTGGAGCGAAGGCCGTTGACCGAATATTGATTATTACGGTTCAGCAGTTGTAGAGTCAACGCCTTGCAATCAAATAGGTACCTAAGTTAAATTTAAAAACTAAGTATTTTATAATTGGTCAATACAGAGATAAAAAGAAGGCTTCAAATCTCGAATTGAAAATCTCTCTATTGTGAATTTCCTTTAAAATATGAGCGAATTTGATTTAAAATATGAGCGATATTATGAAACAGGTTAGAAGGTAATAAAAACAACAAAATTACATTATATACAATTAAGTTTATTTCATTTTTTTTTTTCCAAAATAACAAAGAATTCTTAATTAATCTAAAGGTTTTTAACCGAAAATATCCAATTTCATTGTAAACTGCGTTCCTACTTAAAATAAAGACAATTACATATTTAATTTCTGTATCCTTTGAAAATCGTTGTGTTCTTATAACGGATTGATGAAGATATTTCATGGCAGGATTTTTCGTACCTCAAGAATAAATAACACTGAAATAGGTACCTAACACATAGAAAAATATAATTTCAATAGAAGGACAAAACTTTCTTTGATTTGAAGAAAATTAATTGTAGAATAAATACTTTGAATAACATTTGGTGATTATCATATTATTAAGGCCTAAAATTTTCCAAAATGGTTATTATTTATAATAAAATCTAATAGTCTATGTCAACGCTATTTGTGACACTAAAAATATTGAATACATTTTATAGGTATTTATTATATTATTTTGGAAGTAGTTTACAATGAAATTGAATTATTTTAACATAATAATAATATGACTAGATAAAAATGTGTTTACCGTAAACATAGAGACATTATATTAAATTTATGCAAAATACTGCCAGTTTTTTTAAGAGACGGTATTGTAAGGGTTAATGAAAAAACCTTTTAATTCTTTAAGTTAAAAAAAAAAAATATTTTATCTGTCAAATTCAGAAACTGATTTGAGCATTGAGCATGAATACTGGCAGTATTAAAAACGCGGCAAAATAAAAACAGTTCTCATAGATTACAGACTAGGGTACATACATATTTAGAGATTCTTTTAAAACCAACAAATTATATTATTTGTCAGAATTCTTCACTTTAAAATCTTTATCGTACTTTGGTCCGATACATACAGACGTGATGTCCAAACGTTTTTATTAATTTAAATTTATAATTAAAAAAAACGTTTTCGGTATTGTCATTTCCAAAATCTGCATAGGTATTATGCAATTAGGTATGTTTTATAGTTCATTAATAAACAAATAATATTAAATGACTTAATAGTTAATATCCAAAATTAATTAAATAATACCTAATAATACTTTAATTTTAATTTGTGTTAAATAAAAATAAAATAAACACGTTCTACCTATAGGCAAATATAGGCCTATAGGCAAAACGTTTGTTTTTTTTTAATTTCGCGCTAATCATTTTTTGTTTTTAACTGGCAACTCTTATTGGACATCACGCCGTCCTTTCATAAAACAGTTACTCATAAGATATTATATAGTGGAACATTTCTTAAATATTATAAAGTCATAAATATTTTTATCTTCAACAATAAAATTAGATTTTTAATGTTTCATTAATTTACTTATAAATGAATGCTTTTTCAAGAGTTGCCTAAAATATTTTTGTTTATAAAAATATTGCAGGCATTACCTATTCATTTTAAATTATAACTCAAAATATTTTTCTGCAATTTGTTGAAACAATTTTGATAAAATAAAATGTTGGTTAACTTGATAAAATATTTATTTTCATTACAGTTGTTATAAGTTAGATAATATTTAATTCATTTACGAGTAAAATCAATGAAAATTAAAAGGTATTTCAAACATAGGCCTCGAGTCACTTAAAATAAATATCACGATGTTTATTAATTTGACATTATGTATTTTATTTTCATAATCTGTCGTGACATAAAAATGCAAAGTTTACCAACCTTGCTGAAATCGATTGATGTTATTTTACAATTTTAATACCAATCCAAATATAATTATAGTTTGATAAATATGTAGTTTTCTCGAAATGCATGCTATCGAAATTTCACGTTAAATTCAGAATATAAATCTTGCTCTTTATTTATTGTATTTTTAAATTTGAAATAGATATTTATTATCATTGGTATAATTATTTACCAATACAATACTTTAGATTTCCAATGAATCTAAACGCTGGACAGATAATAAATATTTTAAACATTTAGAAACATCTACAGCCATAAGAATCACAGGGAACAGATTATCAATACATACGAATTCTGACGTAAATTTATTATGACGCATTTGAAATTGGAATTGGGAGAAAATTTAAATTTGAAAAATTATTTCGAGAAGGTTCTTGAAATACGCGCCAATAAAGAATACAATCAACTTATTGCTTCACATCTCGCTCACACGTATTCCTTTCTCACTCACACGTACTAAATAACCAATATTTTAATTGTATCCTTTATTGGCTCAATTATAAATATGTATTAGCAATTAAGAATTACCAGATATTTGCACTTACAATAAAAAAGAAGATATAAAAAGAATTAGAGAATTAATATTATTCGATTCTTATAAGTACAATTATTAATTTTATAATATACCAAATTGAATGTCTACTTTCGAATATTAATAGGTAATTATACTGGCATTATTGGAAGAAGTATTATTAACACTGAATTCGGTTTACAGATTATAATATTATCGTGGGATCGTTGAAAAACCGGAAAATTTTGTCCTTCCTCAATCATTCGACACTATACAATTTAGAACATTTTATACGCTATACTCAAGTATAGAAAATCAATTAGACTGAATATGTCCTTAATAATAATTTAATTTGACTAGCATTGAAAAAGTAAAAAAGCGGAGAAGTCTTCAAGTCGTCTCTATATTATGTGCATTTGTATGAAAAACTGTTTTAATTTGAGTTTAAGTGTAAAATGTTCTTAATTCATGAGAAAATAACGTAGTATTTTATTCCCTTTATTATAAGTATTCGTCGTAACCAACGATCCCACGACTAGGTACTAAAAATTAAAATTAACCTACGTAATCAAAACATGCATTCAATGCAAACTCCCACGGTTATTTTTACTTAAGGCTATGTTTTAACATGTAATTATTAAATAAATCTCTATCATAACCACATAAATTCATCTATCTATATATAACATTATTCCTCTATAACTTTCATAAGACATATTTATAAGGGTCTAAGGACTTAAAACATCCATTGGATAAGAAATTTATTATTTTATACATTGCGCGTTGCAATGAGTCGTAATATCAATGTTTAATACGTGGCACGTAGCGTATTTAAAATATATATATATACAGATCCCTTGGCAATACATATTTGAAATTTCCTTATTTCCGAATAGTCCGTGCCAATAAGAAATACATTTAAAAATGACGCGAGTACGTTGCGTCGCTTACTTATCATTAAACCTCAAATAAGATATCGAGTAGGAAAACTAAATTAAATATCACTGCATTATGTAGTTCTTATCAACAAACAGTCAACATTCTTCAACCAAGAAGCTTTCAACTTTACGAATTCGCGGCAAAACAGCTGTCAAACTGACATCTCGTCGAAACCCACAGATAAGTACAAACAGCAAGATTGACCGCTACGCGCCGATAATATCGAGATAATTTTAATAAGAGAATATCTAATAACTATACTTCACTAACACAGAGTAACAGTTTAATGTATCAATGATCTCCGAAGGCACTAGCATCCTGATATAACCGAAAACAGGATTCCCAGTGCTCAATTCCTCTGAATCGAACTATTCGCCTAACATGATATGATTCTTCGACTTCCCCGAATATTGAAAGCTGTCTTTTCGAACGCGTACCTCGAGCGAGTTACTATTTCATACTGTCCTTTCTATTAGAAACACGTGATCGTGACCTGAAGACTTGAAGATTTTAAAAAGCCTAGATAGCGCAAATTATATTATCTTAAACACACACTATAATTGAATTTACTACCTACGACTAACGCTCATTGCGATTCTGTTATCCACATCGGTACCGTCATTCTGTTTGCCAAATCCTTCGCGAATGGAGCGAGACGAGCTCATACAGGTCTCCATCCGAATGTCTAAGTCTATGATATCTCGAACGGGCAGTATCACGTTAGATGCTGTAGACATAACCTAATAATTGCGGCAAATGTCACTCAGGAGTCAGTTCTCGTTACACATAGCTCTCAACATGAGCGCTAGTAGACGGTTCCTAGAACGACGCTTCCACGAGGTACGTGCCGTCCATCGCCACGCCGGTCTGGTTGCCCTGCACCGTGCTGCCCGCTGGAATGTACTTGCCACACGCTTGCTGAAATTGTCAAAAAATAAAATCAATTTTATCGTCACGACATAATATCGTCGAGTGTAAATTTGCTTTGAAAATTTAACGGAAATTGATATTTTTGGTTTTATGGCATTCAAATGCTTTGGAAAAAATTCGAACACAATCAATTTTTATCAGATTAAAAAATTTAAACAAAAAGGTAGGTATTATTAAAAAATGCCAATACTTAATTTAGACGATTTCAAAGCTTTACTATAGCGATACCGTTTTACTTTAACTACTTTACAAGACTTTACGTTTGAACTGGAAGCACTTACATAAGCTAAAGACTTTCTTACAAATATAACAAAAATTGGAAGTGAGCAAGTTGCAGTGGATGTTGGTGTGATGAGTAAAAAGGTGCCTTGGATCATGCTATCGTAAATTATCATGTAGACCCATCAGTGTATCATTGTGAAGTGTCAGTTAGGTCCGCTTTGCACTGCAGCTTACACATTCAGTGCAAGAACCTCCGGACATATCGTAACATTTAGTTTGCACACTAAGCGCGTCACTACATAGTTACATACTGCAAGTTACCCTTACATCGAGCATGTGTGCAGTGTGTTGGCGTTTACAATGTTGTTTGCTGTGTCAGCAAACGGTCTAGCGACACCAGTTCAAGCGATTATACGTTTACAACACTTGTGGATCTACTGTCGATACAGAAATCGCATCATTCTATTTCGTGTCAAACTCACTGTATACGTGTACTATACAACAATAAGAAAATAAAGGAGAAATAATAAATTTAGAAAAATGCGACTTATAACAATATAAATTACATAACACATTTACAATCGAATACACCTCACATTGACTGTAAAATAATCCTTAACGAAGGTAGCACAGCGAAAGCTAAAAATAATACACATCAATTACAATAATAGTCATTTATTACAATAACAGTTTAAGCAACAAATTTAGCAGCCAACACCCTGCAGACATTAAAAGCCAACCAGTTACCACACAGCGATTTCGAGGTTCAGTATCGTTGACATAGAGCAAGTATCGTTGACATATAACGAGTATCGTTGACATAATATAACGACTATCGTTGACATATAACGAGTATCGTTGACATATTAGCAGTTACTTTCACATAGATAATGTATCGCTGAATGGTTGTACTGGGCAGACATACTGGTAAGGGGTCTTCGCTGGGCGCGGCCGACACGGACGTGTCCGAGGGCCGAGACGTCGCCGTGTACCTCCGAGTACCTCGCGCTCTCTTTCTACTCGAGTCTAATAGCAGGACCTTGAATTACAACTACCTGTTAGAGCCAATTGGAAATGAAGTATCGCGTAGTGTTTTCCCGTTATGACGCGATTGTTTAGCCAAATTTTTGATTTAGAAGTAGAATAGATGGAAGAATAGTGGTAAAGTGTATAAGAAAGTGTGTGAAACGTGTTTCAGTTAGAGTTTCTGAAACTAGCGTTATATTGTCTGTTTATCTACCTACGAAGTATGAGTTTTTACATGAACATGGATACTAATAGAGTAAAAAGGTAAAAAATAGATAAAGTATCGTTGGGAGGAACGTATTCACAGTGGCTAGACTACTTCTTGTAAGAAAGGGATAGCATAACAGATTCTACAACTATCTCTACAAGAATAGGACTTCATTTATAATCGTTTTTTACTAAACATACTTACCAGAAACAATAATTAATAATTACGTAATTATTTACATCTTTATTTCAACGTTTCGTCCCGTAAAGACGTTATTTAGATACTATTAAATTGGATTGTATAATCATACACTTACATAAAAATATGTTACATACAATTAATTCATAAGTAAATACTTATATTGCTAATGTGATAATTTGCTACGAAATTTGCTTCGTCAGCAATATTCATAATATGAAGCTTAGCGTAGCTTATAATTTTGTGGTTCAGCGAAAGCGATTATATATTTTTATTGATATTTTGGTATATTTTTTATATATTTGGGAGTGTACCACACAAGCACGTCAGGGACACAATGTTCTAGCCACACAAGCAACAATACGGAACCCAATCACAATATCGGTATGTGTTATTTGTTTATACGACCAACGATCTCTACAAACAATATCGTATCGAATAAAAGCTCTTAATAAAACACGTATATCGTGTGCTGTAAAACGGTCCAATTATTTTGCACTCATAAGTACCACATTAATATCGTGCCCTGTAAAAGCACCTATTGGTCGTATAAACAGAATACCGACATGTAATCGTAAACAACATGGACGGTGCTGTGTGCTTTATACCTCACGACGCGGACCCGTAGCGAGTCCGATCGGACTGACGCACCGTACGGAACGACGACGCTTCTGTCGTGATACAAAATCCTTAGAAAATATCATAAAATAACCTATAAATCTACAAACGTGTTAACCTAATGATCGTAAAACTAGACGAATCTTCACTACGTGATGTCTACGTCACATGCCATATAAATAATGGTAATCGTTACCATCGAGTCGGGCCTTTACTACACCTCCATTGGAAACTAAATTAGAAAAGAAGCTGTTTGCAACTATGCTTTTATAATCCTCCTAATTGAACAGAATTAGTTATGTTAAACTGTTAGTTATTTTTAAAGGTCGACATTAAAGGGGTTTGGGTAAAGTTGGCGTCGTGGTGAACATTCGCGGCCAGTGGATGAAACTTGGATATTTTAAAAGAACAATATATTGTGAGCAAAACTTATTATGGACATAAATCTCGACCCGTATTAGGAACAGAGATATTTGGTTTTGTATTATTCATTACCTAGAATCTAAATGATTTATTATAAGATTTTTCTGAGTATTAGGTTTCTTCTTTATTTATTTAAAAAATGAAAACGATGTATATGAACGCATATACGCAGTATATAATATGTATAAGAGCAATACTCTTAAAATATACAATTCATCACTGACCCCGAAAGCGCGACCCCACCAGCCCAAACAAAAGTACCCAAACCCCTTTAGGTATATGTAAAAGGGACTAGTAAATAAGTATACAAAGTACCCAAACCCCTTTATGTGTAAACGCTTATATACGCAGTATAGGTATAATTTAAGAGCAATTCTCTTAAAATATACAAGTTTCATCATGGTTTCATAACTGACCGCGAAAGGCCGACGCCACTAACCCATACAAAGGTACCCAAACCCCTTTATATAAAAGTGACTAGTATATATAAGTATACAAAGGTACCCCAACCCGCTTATGTGTAAATATGTAAAAGTGAGAAGTATACAAGTATACAAGTTACCTGGTACTTC
>CAJQZN010041630.1:0-28703 GCA_907164685.1 Colias eurytheme
CAGTACGTAGATTGATAACGCAAACATTGGAACGCATCATTCATATAATATTATCTTATATCACTAAGCATAAACAAAACACTCGCGAGATTCATGAAATAATATGATCATTTTCCGTTCTCTGTGCCTCGCAATGGAAACATCAGCATATTCGGCATTCAGAAGGAATCTGTTTTTATTTCAAGTAAGGCTGTATCGATAAATAAAGGCTGAATATCTTGAAGACATTTCCCTTTTACATTTACACACTATCTTCCAACCACATGTGTACGTTAGGAGCATTTGACTATTCGTGAGAAAAGATTAGAAAATCTTTACTGTATAGTTTTTGTCGAACTGCGCCAGAAGAAGGCTTTATTTTCGAGTGGCTTTTATGAAAACGGAGATAAATGCGTTATGTTTTTTTTAGTATAATCACGAATTATGAATTCCTTCTATTGGACCTTTGCGAGAAACAAGGCTTATCAAATAAATAATCTATTATAAAAATGAAGTACCAAATACATATGAATTCTATCAAAGTAGGTAGGAAAGAAAATAAATTGTGACATAAAATAAGGCTGTTCTAGGTCTTAAAAATTAAGGAAAAAAATGCATATTGTAGGTACTTTACAACTGCACCCAATAAAAAAACTATTTAAGCAAACACTATTTATTAAAAAAAGAATTACCTTTATCTTCCCTCTAACGAAGTGATGTTTCTGAACGACGAACTGAATTGTGCTGTAGGCGGTCCACAGGCTGCCGTTCTCGCCGCCCCCAACCCGGTGCCACACGTGTTGGGAAAGAGCCTTTAATTGAACAATTAGTTGAAATCTTATATTCGAAGTAATAACAATTAGATTTCATTCGGTATTATTCTCAATTAGACTTTGAAACAGGAAGAAAAACAATTGCTAAGACCTTTAACGCAATTGTTCAAATAAATTCTGATTTTAAATTTTAATTGATGGACGATTTTATTAATTCACAATTAATTGTATTTAACACTTACACTTACACTTATTAAGTACCTACTTATTTGTGAACATCTTATTTGTATTAGTACTATGTATACTATGAACACAAATGAAATATGGATAATAATTCTCAGTGCAATAAATTAAAGGGTATTAATGCGACGTTTAATTATGTTTATCACACAATCCCATAAGCACGTCTTTGCAAACCTTGATGCTCCGTAATTATAACGTCGCAAATGAAAAATCATCAGATTTCAGTAGGCACCTTTCGCACCCCTAAATTTAATTTATTTGCAAATATGCGAAGCCATAAACGTGTCAGATATGTTTCATGGAAGTAGGACCCAAATTCCGAATTATGGATGCATTTACATTCAACGAGGAAATAAAATTTTATGTGCTCCCGTTTCACTTCTAACGTTACAAAACATAAATTTTGATTAATCAAAGAAAATTGAATAATTTGAGTATTACTTTCAGAGATATCGAATAATTAAATATGTATTGAAAAAAGAACATAATAACGTTTTCCGTTGAATCTATAATGTCTTTGATCAATGTAATTCATTCATTATTTAAATGGGATTTGGCCTTGAAATGCTTCTTGTAATTATTAATTTGTAATTCACGAATAATACTTATAATATTTACCATCTATAAAATGTTTTTTGTTTTTCTGTAGTCAACAATACTACTACAAATACTACTCAACAAATTAAAGTAGTGTAATAGCTTACAAAGTAAATTACCTACTTAAAGAAATTAAGACCTTGACAAAATTATGAAATTAAGACTGTGATATATTAGAAAAAAAATTCAGTTACATTTTTTTAAGACAAGTCTACGTGTGATAAGGCGAGTTAGCATCGGATTGTGGCTTGAATACTGTTAAAAAAACATAGGAACAATATGCAGAAATCAAACATTATTTATAATATTAGTATATAATATTAAGTACAATATAAACAATCTCATTTTATTTATTTATCAGGACACGTAGGTATCAATAATACCTACATACACCAACACACGATCAGAAGATTGCAATAAAATTTCCATTTCCCATTTATTAAAGCCTTTGATGAACGGAAAATTTATAGAGCAAAGATATCACAATTTTGCGCGCCAAATAAATGCTTTTTCGTTCCGAAATCCGGTCACAATCCTACGAATAGTGAAAATAATCTCACCGGTTCGTTGTTGACGAAAAACGAGAGATTAGCTGGGGGCATGGAGTCATGACTTATGCATTCTGCTTTTAACTTCATCCCGGGCCGGTAGCGACGCTTCAGCCCATTTAACTCCGGATCCGATTTCGGCAAGTCTGCAAACCATCCAAACATTAATTACATTTTATTACACGTATATCAGTTCGTACGGAATAGTCGTCGAGAATCTACGGATTTTTTTTATTATTAGCCTTGAATGTTTTATTTATTTATTTTATTTATTTATGCTTTATTGTACATACATACCAGGGCAAACAAACTTAGACTATAATTTTATACAATAATAACACACGGGCACATATGCACGAAAGGCGGCCTTATTGCTCAAGAGCAATCTCTTCCAGGCAACCCTGAATGTTATTTTGTTACGAAATTGGAAATCAATCAGCATATTACAAGTACCTAAACTTCAATATAAGTGAAGAAAATACTGTAAATTCGATACTACTATTTAGTATTTATTATATCACCATACAACAAATAAGACAAGCTTCCACTACAAGTACGTGTACAATGTACTAAGAGATGAGAGATCGTCGTTGATTAGATTAGTTCAACCCTTTCAGTCGTTAACAAAGTAATATTTAGGTACTCCTACATTGTCACTACACGGATGTACATGTTGATTTAGTTCGGGTACCTGTATATAGAAACAAAAATATAAATGTATAAAAGAATAATGGGAACTCTCCAAAGAGCGAGCAGCTAATTGATTCGCGACATATTTACATTGCCATTTAAACATATTAAATTTAAAACTTTACTTGCGTAAACTAGTAAAATATATATTAGACCGCTATACTCTATAACCTACCGAAGAAGAATAAAACTATCCTCTTTGACGTTTAATTCTGGTCACCTTTAAATAGGAGCTACCGTTGTTTAAAATTGTTTGACCGTCAAGTGAACACAGTCGCATGTGCTCGCACCGCAATTTGCTGGCTGTCCAAGCTTAAAAACTTTTCGAAGCTCTCAATTTGACTACAGGATTTTTTAAATTCACTTTTTTGCTATCAGTTTGTTTCTCAATCGAGTTTCATTTATTTTGTTATTTCTCTTGTGTAGCTTTGGACATTTTGTAAAGTACCTGCTACAAAATACTTAAAAGTTAATTTCTAGGTACAAATACAAAATTCAGTATTATTTTTCACTCAAGATTAATCAACTACAATGAATAAATCACGTTTAAAATCCGTCAAAACCTTTCTCTGAACCTTTCAAAAGTTATTCTGTGAATAACATTTACCTACTCGTTAAAAGCTTTTTAATTTGAAATTGTAAACTTTGTCCGTTTATCATGGATAAAAATGTTTATTTATTTTCATTTGCTTTATATAAAAATTTCTGTTACACAGATAAATTGAATTAAAACAGATAATACAAATATATCAAATAACAGTAGCATAACGGAAGAAATATTTTTATATCAATATTTGAGTTCGGAATTTGCAATTTTTGTACGCATACAATGTTTTCGTAGCTAATTTGTTAAATGAATACGTTTGTTGGGATAAATTAAGCCAGAAACAATTATACATAGCTTTGTATCCAATGTAGTGCAAAATATATTATATAATAGCAGAAAATATAGAGTTTGTGCGTCACATTTTACCTAATATAAAAGTTACCCGCTACATGCCAACATCGAAGCAATTTTCTACAACAACATCTCTATGTATTTGTAAGTAATCGTGTGCTCATATACAAATTATTACCGTTATGTATAATGTCCTGAAGACTCATATTATAAAGATGTACGTTAAACGTTCACATAAACAATTTATTTTTACTTTTATCGAAATATGTATTACATTATTTTCATGAGCATTAAAATATCCTGAATAAATTTTTAATAAACACAAATGCTTTTAAATGTTTCATTTAAAACTATGAAGGTAATATATTCTGCATTAATTGCTCGTAATGGGGAAAATTTCAAAGCCATATCGGTGTCAATTACGATACGGCAGACGGCTCTCATAACACCGCCATTATTTTAAAACGAGTTACTTATAAGCCTTATATTGCGACAATATTTAATATTCCACATTGCTTGAATATGAAAATTTTTAAAATAGCTTTTTAAATAATACGTTTTTCTTGTTAAAATTATAATAGAACCTTCGTATAATTTAAAATTTGTGGTGTTTTTTTCAAATACTCACTCTCTTGAATTTTTTTAAAATAATGTCGAATTTATGAACTCATAAATCATTGATATAATCCGAACAGTTTCAGAAGGTAAAGTTCCTTCAAGCGCGTGCATAAACATAATTGTATCTTTTTATTTTTCCACATCCAAAAAACGAGAGAAACGAGTTGTCTTCTACAAGATCAAACCAACTATTACTTTGTATAACTGGGAGTCAAGCAGGCTTTGGTAGGATCGAATTGGGCCAAGGGAAGTTACCATACTTTCATGGAAAATCGTCAGTTTTAACTTTGAACAGTGTAGGTGGAGCGAGGCCCGGTTTATTTTCCTCACCTCTTTTAACTCTTTGCCTTTTTATTTATCCTATCTCCTTTAAAAAGCCCGCAAACCCTTTTCAGAAGCGTTACCTAAGAAGTGTACTTCTTAGGTAACGCAGTCAATAATATTACCGCAGTAATATTATTGAATTCAATTATTTTAAGACTGTTTTCAAACAGTCGATATATCTACCGTCTTTTTGATAGACATAAAATGGATATACGTGATCAAGAGTTAGCAAGCATAAAACGATTCAAAAATGCATTGCGAACAATATAGTTGTTTTCATATCTGTAATGTACCTGTACCGTTTCTCGTTCAGCCACTACCGCTGTAACGGTAAATAAACTTTTATTAGTTGAAAGCTTGAAAATAGAACGCGAGTCTCGCAGAAAATGTACGGAAGCAATATTCATCCTCTACCCTTTCCGTGGTAAACTTTAGTGAATGACTTCTATTTATATCTCAAACCTTACGCATACACTGGTGGCTTTCTTCGAATGACTTGACACTCGCCTAAGGATATTCCCGGATTTACGGCAATGAATGCTGCTCTGTATGAGTATCTACGCCTGAAGAATATAAATATTATGTGTAACTGGATTCTACGCAGGATTTAATAACCATAAAATCGTAAGACTAGTTGCATTTTGTTGGCGAATTTATAGTTTCGTTTATTCTTCCAAGAATCGCTGAGATGCCTGGCGAAATTGTTTTGATACAAAAAGTTCTATCCGATTATGTTCTTGCTTTTACTGAGTTCTGGAGGTTATAAGGCCATAAACTGATGATATGAAGGATTCCGTAACGTTATAAGTTCTAACCCTTCTTTGATATAAGGGTCCGCATTTTTGTGCCTGTTTTATTAAACAAGTGTATATATGAAGATACAGGCTTTTATCACAATGATGAAAAGCTTCTTATACTGCGCACGTTCCTTCCGACAATTTTGATTAAATTGATATATTGTTATCCTTAAGACTCGGTAATTCACTTTACTCGTTTTTCTATATATGTAAACCCGGGGTCGCTTGTTTTTAATGCAAATATCAGCAATGAATTTCGTTCGTCCCTTTGTAACAACGTCGATTGTTTATAAACAAACATCCCCTCTTTGGAGATAGGGAGTAATAAAAAAGATAAAAAACAATGTACCAATTTTATATCTATTTTGGCATCAGAAATCTTGTAAACTTTATATTTTGGTTGTTCATTGTAATTACTTTGAACGAGATGTGAAACTTTATAATTACGGTACTTTTTGATTAATAAATATGTTTCGCAATGTTAAAATCATTTATAGTATAATTAAGATTGCTTTCAATAAATAGTCTTTTTGGAGATTGATAAATAATAACTGAGTTTTAATTGATCCAGAGTGTAAAATTTGGAGTTTTTACAAAGCCATATTTGAATGAAAAAGACTACTATTTATTAGATAGGTACCCAATTTATTAGATTTAAATAACTGAATTACGAGAGGTATATAAATAAATAAATAATCTTTATTAATACAAACAATTTAGAAACTTTGAAAGTAAATATTTAAATTTGTAAACGATAGGCTTTTCTACTAAGAGTATAAATTACTCTCATTGTTAGAAAAAACATGCAAAATATTGACCAATTTTAAATTGAAACTTAAGGCCAACTGTTAATTTATAAATTAATCAATGATATAATATTAGTTAAATTTATTTAGTTCTATATCACTATTTCAATTTCTATAGATAATGGACTAAACTACTAATGTACATAGTTCAAAATAAATAATAAGCCAACTTTTCTAGGTTGTTTCCCAATTGTATTTGGTATTCGATTTATGCGAATTTGATATCTTTAATTATTATTTAAACTAATTACTGATTTAAATTATCAGTGTGGTAAATTATCAAAACGCATTTAGATTTTTTTATATTTGATGTGTTGTGTTAAAATAAGTAGAATTATTTGAAATTGTTACTCAATATTATTACATTTTAATTTACAATATTTTTTTAAAATAACATAAACTCTACTCATGACTTCATTGGGGACTACGAAAATAAATCGATACAGTAAAAGATTCAATTATACTTAGTGCTATGACTGCATTGTTAGAACAGAATCCATTTTACAAAGCGTTTCAATTTTTTCATTACCAAAAAACACACTTTCACAATAATGGACATCGCAGATTAAAGACGAAAATAAAATTCAATACGCCTTTACTTCGCCTTTTATTTAGACCTAACAAGATATTTCAGGATTATTTCTACGTTCACGGTCAGTTTAAAGTGGCCTGACCGTGACCATGGCGGAGACGAGCCAATCGAGAATCCAATCTAATAAAAATCGTAGTAAAATCCCGTCCATTACAAAAAAGGCTATACAGTTAATTTGATTGGAGAGTTGCGGATTGAGTTGGCATTCTGAAGCAAATACAATCATATTTTTGCAGTATAAAGAGGAATAATTTTTGCTACATTGCAGCGCTGCATATTTGATTTCGAAGTGCATTATGTTGGTAATAAGATTGCTACCCTAATACTAGTAGATTCTTTATATGTAGGTACCTATATTGGTTGCTGTTTGGGTTGTTATGAAATCATTATTAAAATTAATATTATCTATGTTCAATTTTACGATATGCATACCTATTCAGAGCACTTTATTGATTTATGTTATGCCGATTACTAATAGCAGTAAAAAAAGCTTATATAAACTCTGCTCGTAACTAATTTTTTTAATTGTGCAAAGACGCTAAGCCGCTTAAAACTCGATTCATCAAATGTAGTTTGAAACTTATAATTAAGTTTTGTGAAGTGCACTCGCCGACTAAATAATAAATTGCGTTAAATATAAGTGGCAATATTCGTTTTATTTTTAATTTATTCATTCGATTAAAAATTTGTGAAACTTGTATACTTTTATGTTGATTTGTTTTTTGAAGAAGAATAAATGTGGTCAATGCCTCAGGCCATAAAAATTCAATTCAAAATGAAATTTAGATATTATCACTAAACATTTTCAGATATTTATTGAACTTTGTCGCAATCGTTTTATATTTTTATTGCTTTTTATTTTATATTTTTGTAATAACACCCACCATTGATATGACCTTCTATTTCCAATTTACATACTTAATAGACGTGAAGCAAATTAAATTAATTAACTAATCAATTTCATTCCCTAAGTTATACTTCAAAGGCATTTTCGACCATAGCACTCATTTGATTTATTGTTAGAAGTCATAATAAAGCCTCGAAACAATGTTATTACAAAATTGCGGTACATAAAATGTATGTACAATGTATATACAACAAGTAATCGTCAGTTCGTCACACCTTCCTTTTATTGATTGAAAACATGCCTTGTTTGGAAAACAAACGTGTTCATACAAAAACGAGACATTTTCATCAATCAAATTGGACATGATGTTGAATAGGTATATGGTATAACTATATAGTCATAACGACAATTACTGCTTCTCATTAAAATTGAAAGCCATAAGTCCGCCTTTGAAATAAATCTATTTGTATTACAATTTACCTGTATTGAAACAAAACCGATCAATGCCCACACTAACCATGTTCGAAGTCTTTGAAAATGTAAAGGGCTATTCAGTTGCTATGGTGGTTCTAAATATTAGTTCAGACATCAGAATTAGGTATGATCATTTTGTAACGGTTGCTTGTCCTAGATTAGTTTTTGGTACATTTTTTGCGAGTAATATTACCTGAAGTCTATATTAATAATTTAGAAGAATAGCGGCAAGCATCCTTATTATGTTTCCTGTATTAATCAGTCCTGCGGCTCAGTTCTAACGTAAATTAAGTATTTTTTCACTATTCCAAAATACTGGTTTCTGCAAAAGATTCTATACCTATATCTGCCAAAAAATCTTTATAAAGCCAGCTTTTATAGTGCTAAAATAAAACCAAGCCAGTTTTTAGATAAAAAAAACGTGGCTTTTGCGTATGTTTCCTTAAATGTATGTAATGTTTCCTACAGTTTCAAGTACAGTTCAGTCAAAAGACTAACCTTTCATTTGGAATGCACTCCGTTGTTGAAGTTGCAGGCATTAATTGAAACTTCATCAACATACCCATTAGAAATTCTAACTATTCCACGTTAAAGACAATATGTAAATTCATCTCCTCGTATGAAATTTCGTGAACGAAGTACCGAATATTTACCGAAGGAAAAATATCCCTTTATAGGTAACGTGTTTTATAGATAAACTAGCGGTCCGCCCCGGCTTCGCACGTGGTACATATTTCGCAATAAAAGGTAGCCTATGTTCTTTCTCACGATCTAAAAATTATCTGTGCTAAATTTCATAAAAATCGGTCCAGTAGTTTATGCGTGAAAACCATACATACATACATACAAACCTTTCCTCTTTATAATATTATTAGTAGAAGTAGATAAATAAATCAAGAGCTTCGCAAATTAATATGCAAAGAATTAATAAACTTCCTTACCCAAACCGCAAAGACTTTTTCGTAAAAAATCCTCCAAAAATATGTCAGCTCTATGGTTCTATAAGAATACTTAATTTTCCAATATCTGAATACAGTCTTTAGGTACTAAAATACCTTAAAATTATCTGAGTTTCAATCTTTTAAAATTGAGCTAAAATATATTTTGACTAAAAGAAGCAAGAGCTCATAAATTTTTCACTAAAATAACAGAGCCGGCATCAACCACGAAAGCAGATAATGCTGCTTTGCATCTACCTCGTAAAAGGTACATTTTGTAAGATCCTAATATAAAACTTAATTTAAAGTATAGTATTAACCTTTGAAATTCACTCTATTCTCAGCTATAAAACTTCAAGTGGCCAGAATTTTATGAAGGATAAAGAATTTGCTCACCGTGGGACCAAACGTGGTCGTAACTTCGAAAGAAAAATATAAGATATGTTTACTTGTTTTAAAGTAGGAATAAAAGATTGTACTGCGGTATGAGGGATCTTGTCTATACTTCTATTCTTAATATTATAAAGAGGAAAGGTTTGTAATTATGTATGTATGGTTTTCACGCATTAACTACTGGACCGATTTCAATGAAATTTAGCACACATATAGAGGGTAACTTGGATTAACACATAGGCTAGGTTTTATCCCGGAAATCCCACGGGAACGGGAGATATGCAGGTTCTTCTTTGAAAACGCGGGCGAAGCCGTGGGCAGAAAGCTAGTATTGAATATATTGGGTAGTTAACAGAACGTTACAGTTAAACGAAAATTGAAGTACACAATATCGAATTAAAAAATACATTTTTACTCAACTCAGGTCGTTCGTTTCGTCTCTCGGTGTTTGTAATTAAACTGCTCCAAAACGGCTTGTCCGATTTTAAGAAATTTGTTAGTTTATATTAAAATTAAATAGAAATACTTTTCTCTTCCTACCCATGAAATGTACCGCAAACCCCTTATAACTGTTCAATTTCCAAGAAGTATTGAAGACATTCAATTACTTTGTATTAATTATATTCAATGATATTGGATTCTAGAAACTATAGAGGTTTCGATTATCATTCCTACAACCGGTCATTTAGGCACTTTTATTGTATTTTCCAATTACCACATAATATAATTTCTCATCATATAATAATATTGAATGTCGAGTATTACGAAATAAATAATTGTAAATTCTCTTATATTCTGGTATCCATAATATAATCCAAACACTGATGTATATCACAAACAACTCATTAACATTATGCGGTAATACTGCTAATGTTTTGCGTTCCTGCTTTACGGCGGTAATGATATTTTGTACTAAACCTCTATCCCAGCTTTGTGTATAAAAAGCACGAATATTCATTACGTAACAACATTGAGGTCTAATGCAGTTCATTTTATATAGAAAAAAGTAAACTGTATTGCTATTAGTACTACATAACAATGAAACTTTTTGTGATTTTTACATCTAATTTTTTTTAATTCTAACACAACTTTCGTAATTTCACATGCATTCACTTTTAGACTGAGTAGCTTCACAATGTTTATGTTATTTTTTCGACAAGGCAAGAAAGGTTCTAACGGAGAGGAAAACATTTAATTTATAAAAACAACACTTTTGTTTTTCTATACAAACCACTCTGTTACCAGCTGTCAAATATTTTTCGTCAAACAAAGTAAAAGAAAAGCGCGTTAGGATTATCTCGGATTAGGATAATAACTGCTAACATTTTAAAATACTGACGAAAAAGGCTGGACGGAGTCAGAGCGAGCAGAAAATATAAAATTAAAATGTTTAAAACTGGATTCAAACCTTTCTTCGTTCTCATATTTTCTATAGGCT
Organism: Colias eurytheme; assembly: GCA_907164685.1. Lineage (NCBI taxonomy): Eukaryota > Metazoa > Arthropoda > Insecta > Lepidoptera > Pieridae > Colias > Colias eurytheme. Next base: position 10,956 of record CAJQZN010041630.1, read on the forward strand.
CGGAAGTCGTATCAAAATCGTTTCCATCTCGAAAAGTGACTAGAGAAACAGTCAGAAAAACAGTAGGTATAGGATATATTATTGAGCTTAATAGAATCTGTAGTCGTTACACAGCCCGAAAATACTGTGTTTCGTAAATTAACCCCATAGCTGTTACTAGCTATGTTAGAGCCATTATAAAAATGCATTCAAAAGCCCGAGTAGGAGGGGCACGTGCCAAAAATCGGAAAAGCGCTGACATTGCAGCCATATGTAGCTTTGCCAAAACTAATCGAAACTTTGAATGAGAAAAATGTGGCTTTTGACGCGAGTGCAGCTCTACACAAAAGGTCACGACACCGCACTGTTATACTCGTACTTAAATAAACAGTTGGAAAATGGCTCTTATTCTACGTATGCTGGCTCAGAGCTTACATTTCAAATACCTAGGGTTCCGTTTAAACGAACCCCTATCGGCTTTGATGTTTGTGTACGTACCTACTAATCAAAATTCTGCGGACCTTATCAAAAAGAATGAAGCCCTATTTGAATGACTCATCAATATCTTTATTTTTTGCCATTATAAAATAGGAACACAATAGCCCATCTTACCATTTCATACTAGTTCGATGTATAGCATACTAACAGAATAAAAAAATCGATACATTAGCTCTCAAATACTTTCCTAAATATACAATTTAAAGTATATCAAGATTCAGAATTAGTAATGACGTGTGACAACATATTTCCACAATTCTAAGTTTCCCAACAGCGTGAATAATATCTGAGTTTTACATATTATCTGAACCGGAGCCCAATATGCAACCACGAATACTGAATATAAAATATTCCAGCTACCCACAATAAAATAGAGAATCCAATATGGATTCTATTTTTAAATTGCTTCGAGAATGATTGATTAAAACAATTTCACCGTATTAGCAAAGATATTTCCATCTCATTACGTTTAGGCGGGTTTATCTGAAATGAAAGTATAATTTCGCGGCATTATTACAGATAAACGGAATATTTGTGTTTTAATATGAATCATAAACACGTGTACTTTTACTAGAAAATGTACAGTTTATTTAAAGATAAGTAGACTTAGTATAAGACTGAGTAATTAGTTAAATGAATGTAAAATTTTCCCTATTATTTCCCTATACAGCATAATATATCCCTATATTTCCATATATAGGGATATACGTTGAAGATTAATAGGTATTCATACTAAAAAAATATCTATTTTTTATATTATAAATGAACTTGGCATTTCGACGGCATTTAAGAGCGGTTAGTGAGTGGTACTTATCCGCTTTGCCGGCTATTCTTTCGGTCTTGAAATACTCGAATCCGTGTAAATGGCTTTTATTGTATGAAATTGTTTCTAGATTAAACGCTTGATACTTAATTACTTTTAATTTACTCTAATTAAAGCGATTTATTGGAAAAGTGATAACAAATACCTATAGATGCTAATGAAACTTCATTATAATTATTCGAACAACATTATCAATTCGCAAACCACTTACTTAAATATTAAAAAAAACCTCTACGTAATAATCTATAAAAATTCAAAATACGCAAATGTATATTTAATGAATCCTCAAAATATGTTTCTAAAATATTTAATTTCTGATCGATTAATAAATCAAAGTACTTAGGTACTGAACCTAGACTGTGGTGAACCAATTCCTTCCACTCTAAGAAGCACTGAAAGATGACACAAACTAAAGTCAATATGCTCAGAAACAGAACTAACTTTCAATATTGAAATACTCTATCTTTAAGTTTATCTCGTCAATGTTAAAATAGATCACACATTACATCCGCCTACTGTTAATCTAAATTTAACAGTCTAATTAAATATGCCTTTTATGGAAATCTAGTTTAAACATTTCTTCACAGAATGTGTTAGTTTGAGGTTAAACAAATATTCCACGAGTAAAAGGTCAATTCTGACTAGCTATTATACCAATACGCAGTAGCCCCAAATATTAAAATATGGTTTCTTTTCAATGAATCAGATCAGATACCTAATATCTCACGAAAACTAGAAACAAACTTTGATAAAATACCGTAATACGAAAATACATAATACTATGTCTGTGTAATAAGTCTTTTTAATTAAAATTAAGCAGATGACAGTAAAATGAGCACAGAATCTAAAATCTAAGAAACAGTAAGAATAATGCCAAGCCTTCTTTATCTAGAACCTATATTCACACACACGAAACATAATTTGTGTGGAATACACAGTACTAATCAGTAAGCTATGCCGGTACATTGACACCTGCTCGCAAAAAAAACTTTTACAATGTACTTAGAAGTTAGTTCAACAAGGTAGCTCTTTACGGGTATATGAAAGAAATGAACAAATTTGTACTAGCCTACAGAAATTCAACACTATTGGTAAAAAGAAATGAAAAATATTTTTTCGAAGTTATATTCGGAGTTTTATCGGAGGTTTTCTCGGTAGAATACAAGCAGTAATCAACTGCTGGAAAGCTAATTGGATCTGACCGTTCTCTTGGTTCTGTGGTCAAAGTTTTAGTTTTAGATTTGAGTCCATTCATTCCTGAAAGAAAATAAATCTCTATCTCATCTGATTACCATCCACCTTTATTTGTACTTTTTTCTTAGTTTACATCCAATATAAGGTGTTGCAACCTTATATTGGATATACCAAGCTCATGTCAATTACAGCCACAATGCATTGATGAAAATATATAACAAAATAAACCACTGTATATGAATATAAATTATTCCACTTATTGTAACAAAAATGAAACCACCAAAAGTAACATCTACTTTATACAAGCAAAAACATCATCTACAATGATCATTGAATTCATAATTCTACCTTCAAGAACATTAGCTCTTACAGACTATCCTTCACCAGGCTTTATTCTGTTACTAATTCTACTTCAAACAGTATATCACTTACCAACAACATGCATAGCACCATGCACTTGTGCGGTGAGGAAGGAGGGCGCGTCCGCTGATACCTCACACGTATAGCGACCATGGGCAGTCCGGGTCGCTGATTTTATTGTCAACTTCTCTGCGTCGCTCTCGTCACGCTAAGGAGATAAAGAGAATAAGAGATAATATGTTACATTTAACAATAAATAAATTTATATGTAGAGTTGAAAAAATAGAGCTCCTGCCTCCTGAATTTAACCGACAATGACGATAAAGACAGCGCGAACACCATCGCATCGTGAATCAATTATTGCGTGAAGCAGCTCGGTTAGTGTGGACTTGGCTTGGCCAAGAAAAACGTGTTTGCCACCATTTTCCATGGGTAAGCCACGTCCACACTGAAAGAGCTGCTTTGCGCGGAAAATCTTCGCAGACTGCTCATTCTGTGTGGACCTGCCTGTTTGTGTTGATGGTGAGATGAAAATACAAAAGCACTCGCTGATTGAACAATTTTTATTGATCTGTAGGATAAAATGTGAATATTAAATGAAGTGTGTGTGTGTGTGTGAATACATCAAACGATCATCAACTTCAATTGCTATTTTATGACCTTTAGTGAACTGCTTCGCTAATTATATAGTAACGTCAATAAACGGACTAGTGAAGGTTGTCGCGTGAAATTAAATGGAAACAATTGGCATTTTCTAATATACATATTCCTAATCTGTCTAAATGCTTATAGATTGATATGGCGATAGGTATTGTTGTAGTAGGTAGTAGACAGTTTACAGCACTGTACCTACATTTATCTTGTAGGTGACCCTACATATCTATACATATGCTATATTTATTAATATCAGCTTATTGTTTTCTCGCACCTTCTAGCTTTAATTAGTTTGAGATTAGACGGCATTGTGTGCCAAACCAAATACTTAAAACACAGTATTTCTCGAGTATTCATTCGGTTCACAATAAATTTATTACTATCGCCGCGAATATCTATGGAACTTACCTAGATATCAAATTTCGCAACACTAGATAGAAAAAAAATATAAATATGAATAGTTTGTTATGAATAGTTCATATTGGTTCTAAAATGAATAATGAATATCATACAAAATCTCTCAAGCAAAAAATTGTCTTAGCACATAAAAATTGCTACTTGAATTATAAGAAAAACTCGATGCGTAGCTTTAGCTCTACATAAAATATATGAATAAATTGCAAAAAGCGATGCCGCTATGAATAATACCTACTAATAACTATTCTCCATTATTCTTTGAGTCAAAGTTTTCGAAGTCTGTCAGTTTCTTGTTATAAGAACGCCAAAGTTGGATATATAATGGATAAAATTGGTTTAAACGTAATAGGTTGGTTTCTCTCGATTCGTTTAGTTCTAATTTTCGAGAGCTTTTTGAATAAATGGAAGAAATATAAATATATTAACGCCTAAACTGATTTGTATCAAAGATAAATTTCTTAAAAATAGATTCCTAAATCATGACAAGATTATGTAAAAAACAGTTTAGGGAACTATAAACGAATGTACTAAATATGATATGTGCTGTATTGAAAATTTGTCATATTAGTTCTTATGCAATAAAATTATAATACTTTTCCCGGAAAAATAAGTACAATTAATATTATTTCTGTATTTCTCTGTGTTTATTCTCAATCAAAAATAAGTCCTATCCATAAATATGCATTGATGATTCTTAATATTGAAAAGACAATATTTAATAATCTTTTCTAATAAATAGTCTTTTCTACGATATCTACGATATGAAAGTTCATTTCGATGAAAATATCTTTATTTCACTACAACTTACTGTCATATCAAAAATATGGTTCTTGGAATCTCATTTTGCTTTTGTTTAACCCTATGTGATACATTAACTCGATATTATCCTGTTCATTTATCTCATAAACTGTGTTAACTGGTGTTCTTATATTTGGTGGCACGTGTAAACAATAACGCTATCACTTGATGACATAATATTATTTTGAAGTAAAACTCCTTTAGGCGCGTTGGGAGAAAAATTTCAAGGCGCTAATCATGACAGTATCGTCACGTCATGGAGTATCACGATTTTGGTATCTTCGAATCTTGCCAAAGAAGTTTCACTTCTGACACGTCGTGTGCTCGGTACACTCGCTCTTTTTTATTTTGTATAAAACCATGATAAGTTATACCTTTTGTATCCATCATCATTATTTTAGTGTTTACTTATTATGAGTACTAATAAAATTGTATCTAAAAATACGTCCTAAATCCAAATTATTTCTTCATTTTTATACCTTTCATGAAAATTAAAGTGCAGTCATTAGGTGAAATGCTCATACATTCCGTAGCAGACCGCTTAAGCCCAAACGTGAGTTTTGGCACATAGCACTATCCCGTTGGCGAAGCAAGCCAGCGACTTAGCTCGATCGTAGTTCCTCGCCAAAATCACAAATTAGAAAAACTAGTTACAGGCAAATAAAATTAAAGTATATTTGGAGTAAACATTTAAATTCGTGGCCATTAAAGATCCTGAAATAGAACGTACTGAGTTAAATTTAAAGAACTGAGATCAAAGTGTTCGAAATGTCGTGAAAAATAATTTATTTTCATTATTCTCAATTAAACCGTTTACTATTAAATAGCTATTGCCGAGTTCTTTGTTTATTTGATAAAAATACTAAATTTTAAATTCTAAAAATGCAAAAGCACACAAAGAAAATAGAATATGAACTAAAGTTCACAATGACCGTTGTTGACTCTAGTATTTTATTTTTTAGCAACGTGCTAAGCTCGAATACCTGTAGGTGATACAAATTCTGTTTTCTATTGTTCTTGACTCGAGAGCTCGAATCTATTTGATAGAATTTTTTAACGATCTTCAATGAAACAATGTATAAAAAAGAGCGTATGTGGCGACTGGCGAAAACACGTATCAGAAGTGGAACTTCTTTGGAAATTTCAATGATGAAATTGATATTTTTGTTTTTATGGCATTCAAATGATTTATAAATATAAATTTATAATTTCAATGATACCAAAACCGTCGCCTTACTCCATGACGGTGACGGTATTGCCATAACGCGACCTTGAAATTTTACTCTCAACGCGCCTAAAGAAGTTTCACTTCAAAAATAAAATTGAAAATATTTCTAAGCCATTCATCATAATACAAAATAATACTATTACTTTATCTCTTTGAGTGCTGATAGATAAGTTTATTGAAGTGAAACTTCTTTATCGGGGTTGGAAAAAAATTTATTTTCGTTACGCGCCATCTTTTTCTTATCCCTACCACGCGTGATTCGACGTATTTCTGTAAAGTTGCATTAAATTAACCTAACCAAATTAAATCATTATGACGTGGCGTATGAGCTTTTTTCGAATAACAACATAACATATTATTAAAACAAAAAGTAATTTCACCCACAATTTCCAAACAAAGTAACATTTTCACCCGTCAACTTAGATAAGAAATGTATTATGCTCTCATTAAAGTTTGAATATACAGTGCTATAACCATTGCCCGTGCCATTTACACGACACGAACGACCACGTGTACAAAGAACAATTGAAAAGTTCACTAAAAGACCTTTTCACAAAGCGGAACATGTAACCGACTTAACGTTTATAAGGTCTTTGAAATTAAAGTCCAATTTGATATCTATTTTATGCAGCCAATTGGCTTACAGTTTGTTAAATTACAAGTCTTGTGTTCTAGATGATAGAGAAGAACTATAGAAGAAACGTATTCGGAGTTTAGCTGTATATTATGTATGTTTTTTTTTTATTTTTTCTCTAGGTATATCAAACTGCTGAATTCACGGATTTGGATTCGCGAGGTATGTATCATAAGAAATGCCTTAGTAGCATTTTTATGTGTCACATGTGACACAATTTTAAAATTATTATCAAAACCACTTAGCATATGGATGTCCAGTTTCAAAACAAGTATAAAAAATAACATAAAATTTCCTTTTAAAAGTTGAAAATTCACGTGAGTATGGTCTAACTTCAACCGCAGTCAAGCTTTATAAATATAGTTATTTCAAACTTGCCCTCGTTATTTAAACGAATTCATTAAATAGTACCACAATAGAACTTCAAATATTATCCAGTATTTGCTCAAAGAATAACGAGAACGCAGACAGGTTATGAAAATTACACATGAAACCCGACCAGTGACTTTCCACTGTTTAAAATTTTAATACGGCCGCACAGAATGCACAGGAAGAGGAATTACTTTCAAAGTCCGCTTAACAAAAGCGAAACACTTTTGTGCTAGACAATAAAAGTGGGATTTCGTCTCAAGTAATAATATATGAGGATGAATGGAATAGCTTTTTTTTCTTGCTGAAATTGAAAACGACTGGCATGCTCGGAAACCCGTACAGGTGATATGTTCTCAGAATTTCTTATTCCTGGCCCAAAAGAAGCACGAGTCTTTATTGTATGCATTTGCCGCTCCGTTGAGTGCTTTTGAAGATTTATAAGAGGGTTAGTTGAATTTTTATTTTGATCATGAATCAGGATTACCTCAAATTACAAAGCTTAGAATTTACAAAATTAACACCATACACGTTGCAATGGGGATGCATTTTGAATTTAGAGATTAGTTATATTTTTATACAATGCTTGCTTTGCCTTTGTACATTTAAGGACAAGTCTGTCTGAGTGTAGCAGATTGTTAAGAAATAAGAGTACCTAGAAGTGAAATTAAGAGAATAAACTAGATGGCGTTGAGTGCAGTTTATTCGTCATATTATATTATGTAGCTAATACCACAGACTAATAATAATATACTACGTCTAATACTTATTTGTTTACATTGAATATTATTAATTTAATCGTTTATTTGGATGCTAATTATATTATTAACTAGCTGTGCCCGCGACTTCGTCCGCGTGGAATAGTGACTGCATAGTAGGTAGTTACTACTTAACTTTTATTGAATAAACACGTACTACCATAAATAATTAAACGAACTGTTAGTAAAATTTATTACTAAACTGAGCTAAAAAATAAAAATAAATTCCTTCTATGTATGGATGTTTTTGACAATATATATAACCGTTTCTACGAAAAATCTATTTTTTCATTCGTAGATCTCAAAAATAAAAATTCCAATCACCAGAACGACAGGAAATTTTAATAATTTATTTTTAATTGTGTATTGCACAATTTTGTTAAATTACGACTGGATGAAAATTTTGTTCGTGGTCGTCGTCGTCGTTGGTAAGGTGAACAAATCCTTATCAAAACATCATACGCTTAAGACAATAATTAGTATCGATAGCGGATTCTATTCCTTTGCGTTTTGACGTTTGTCTCAGCGCTCAGATCTTTCCTGTCTCACGCCGTAGTAACTAAACCGTTTAGACCGTGCAATAAAAATTAAATAAAAAAAAAACTCAACGTAACGAAGAAAAGTGCATAGAAAAAGGAAAAAATGTTGTGTGGTTTTATGAAACCACGGTAAAAGTGAAACTTAGGCACAAAATTATCGTATTTGTACGATAATGACTCCGAACACTGCTTTATACCTACTCGGCAGCCGACCGTCACGCGACATGCGCTACACAGACCAAAAAGTTTGAGACGATGTAATAAAAGTTTCACTAATTTTACAAACTTCCCGAAGATCTTTAAAAATAAATACCATTTTAAATATTTATAAAAATAAAAAAACAAAGTCATCGGGGCTGCCATACCATCATTATCATATCATATACAATTATATTTTTTTTATAATGGTACTTAATTTTAAAGATCGTCGGGAAGATTGTAAAATTATTATTTATTCCTTTTCCTTCGTTGCGTTGGGTTTTTCTTTTTAATTTTTAAATTTTTAACTTCGGTTTCTTATTTTCATGTGATATTTTCAAGTGAGCGAGACCTACCTCTACCTCCATATTACATTCCTACATCATATTGATATCTATAAGTTTGTTGCTCCTTGACATCTTTTAAGTTGGGCCGTAACCGTGCACAAATTGTAATGGATCACAGTGGCAAAAGAAGTGGTATCTTTAGGAAAAAAAATTGCCAAGAGCCAGGCCTATGTGGCTTTGAGTAGAGTTCAAAATTTCCAGAGTGTGGCTATCCTCTCGCTCCCATATCCCCCTCTTCTTTCACAGACTTTCAACCCTTCTCTTTCCACACCTAGTAAATGGCAGAACCGATTTTGATGTAAACCATATTATCTAATTATACCTATATGTACACGTCATATCCTGTCGTTTGATGCTCCATTTGGTTTATTTATCTAACCACTGTCACCCCTAAATGTAATAAACGGATGAACCGATTTCGATAAAACACGTTGCTCTTTTATATTTTGATATGCCGCTTGAGTATATTATTTGACCACATTCGATTATTGTTCATTCCCACTTTCACCGCTGTAATCTAATAAATGGATAAACCGAATTGGATAAAAATATAACTAATATTTTTTCCCACATTCCCACTTTTACCTCTATATACCTAGGTATAATAAATGGATGAACCGATTTTGATACACTTTATCTAAGAACCAGCGTCGGAAAATATGCTGCCTAACACGCATCTAATTCGTATTACCTGTTAGCGAGCCTCGGTGGCACAAACAGACAAACATAGCGGTCAAACACTTATCACCCATCTTTTTGATGGTTAAAAATGGTTAAAAGGGGTTAAAAATATAATACGACATAATTTAAAGGACATTTTATGTATAAAATTTACCTAGAAGTAAGCATAATTCTAATTTGACCCCTTCCTCCCCTACTACCTCAGCTTACCCCCCCACCCTTGGGGACTTTCGATATGATCACCTGGACATTTATAAGGAATAATTACTGTAGCGTATAACAGATAACTTACGTTTTATCGTACACTGTATAGTGTACAATAGAATGCCTTTGCAAATGTTCGCCGTGAATACTTAAATGGTCATAACTTTTTTATTTACAAACCGATTAACATGAAATAAACACTTAATGTTAAATGAAGATTACCACAATATATTAGTGAAAACCGCATCTAAATCGGATAAGTCGTTTCTGAGATTAGCGTGCACAAACATACAGACAAACAGACAAAAAAAATTATAACTACAGTTTTGGGTTTGAGATCGATTTAATAATAACCCCTGCTATTTTTTTTACATATTTTCATTGTACAGACATCACTTTTCTAGAATTTTCTTATAATATGTATTGAATATTGATTGACCACGCGCAAGGTTACTAATTTCCACTACATCCTCACGCAAATCGTCAATTTTTATGAACATTGAATCTGTAAATAAAAAAAAAATCAAAAGATAAGTGTACCTAATTTTAATAAAAAGCTACTAACAAATAAAGTTTTATCAAGAACTAAAGTGACCTTCTTTGGGCGTATAATATAGTCTTGTAAAAGTTATATGTACATGATAAAAATAAAATTTCATCATTTTCTTATTTTGTCATAACTTTAACTAATTAAAAACATGAGTCTAACTATATAATTATAATAAACAATAAATATAAAAGCTATAACTTACCTTTTGTGGGAACGCAAGAAGGCGAAAATTAAAAAAAAGCCGAAGATTTTTAAAAATGTAACCAATGAACACAATCACTGTTATCTACTATTACACAAAGAGAATACAAATACTACGTCTATTACCTATATAACTAACATCAAATAATAAACATCTACCCTCACTTATAAAAATTTAGTATATTCACATGAAATATAAGCGCACCTGAAATTTACTCTGGGAAGATATGAATTATTTATTTAACTTTAAAAAAAAAACAAACTCACCAACATCATAATATTTAAATTATGAATTTCTAAGGAGCGTTAATATTATGTAAATTGATTTAATTTTAATGAAATCTCATAGATGGCGCTGTTTTAAATTTGTCTTTATACTACTAAGATTCATTATACTGTTTCTCTGCCAAAATTACTTAAATGATGTAGTTTTTATAGTGTAAAGGTAGACAATAGCATGGCTTACTCAAAAACAACATTTAAACATGAGTCTTTATATTGTACGCTGTCGTAGTACACGGAATACGTAAGAAAAATAAAGGTTCACAGCTCCTCCCCCGAAGGTGATAGCATGATAATATGTATATAACAGCCTGACCCGACCTGTTAGTAATATTCATGCAAAATTTGAAGTAAATCCGTGCAGTACTTTCTGAGATTAGCCTGGACAAACATACAGACAAACAGACAAACAGACAAACCGACAAACAGACAAACAGACAAAAATTCTAAAAACTATGTTTTTGGCTTCTATATCGATTATAGATCATGGATTATGTATTCTTTTAAAAAAATATTCAATGTACAGTTTTGACTTTCCTACGATTTTATTATATGTATAGATTTAACGTTATTGTGTTTCAGCTCTTTTCTAACACTTGACTTCTTGTTTTTCCGCGCTTTTATTCATTAAATTATACCTCCGAAGTCTTTACAAATTTCTTTACTATGTGCCAAGGTTGTTCTTCGAATGAAAGCGTGTAAATGCTAAGCGCGGATCTTAAGTCTTAAGTCGAAAATGTAGCTTTTAACTATGCCTTTACCGAACAACGCTGGCAAATATTGCAGTAGCTGAGATATTTTTTGTATCACACCTAAATCAAGATAATGTAATAATATGAGTAAAATAACCTTTTCATATGAGCTCTGCGTCCGCTTTGTCTATATAAGGGAAACAAAACACCCGGTCTGTCTTATTCAAACATGATAAAAAGCTTTTGCTTCTTTGACAAAAAATCTGCAAAGTTGAGTCTGATTCGTTTTTCATAATATTTAATATGGAGTAATCAGTAAAGAATAAAACAAGTCGCAGGCTTCTGAATTCATTTATACAAGTATATTTATTATTAAAAGAGATATTACGTCTTTTATTTCAACAAATTGAAGCTATACATTTGCTCACAATACAATTACCTGCCTTATTCGTCGATTTCATTTGAATTGAAATTTTTAATCTTATTATTAAAGGTACACCGTTTCTGTTTTAATATTTGTAAGAAAACAAAACAGTTGTGGAAAATTTTATAAAAGATAACAAATTTTTCATTTTACTTCTAATGTTATTAAAAGAAAAATCACGAAATGTACAAAGTATGTAACTTCAGTTACCAAATACTTTATGTAAAGTATTCAATAAACTGCTCTCATTAAATATTTAACTAACCTACTTAGTAAATAGTTCACATCTTTGAAGTAAAATCTTGACTTGTATTTCATTCTTACGACTAAATTTCTTTAAGAGCAACCTCACAAATTTATACTATGTTATATTTTCAGATTTTAGGGCCGCAGTCTGGTTGTTGGTCCTTATTTTCATGCTTCGTTAATTCTAGTTAAAAGTTAGTAGAATTTTGATGTGATTATTTGAGTAAGCTTTATAAAAAAGCACGCTCTCTTAATTATCTATTTACCTATATATGTTTTTAATATTTAATATACACACAGACGAAAAGTGAAATATCAACTTGAAAATATCAGTTAATAAAATGCAGAAACCTGTATTTAAATGTAACCAGTAATAAATCCAGGTCGGTCGGTTTGATAAAGCTAGCCCGTCTCGTAGCCAGCGTAATAACGTAAATTTACATACAAGAGACTTGCGTGTAATATAAACAATAATCAGCGCATTGCACATGAAAGTTGCGGTAATAAATCTCAATATGTTCACTATTGTTCATAGCGGGATATTTATTTCAGTACTTGCGCGGGCGGAACAAACTTTTCTCTTCCGAAGAATTAGTCTCGGTGACGTATGGGTACATTTATCTAGTTGAACGCAATTGATAGTCTGCCAAGTACCGCGTGACTAACTCTGTTTTGGAGTCCCATTTCATGCTAAGTACATAAGTCCTAATTAATGTACCTACATACACTTGATTTAAAAGAGGGGAGTTACTTTCACGTGTGCGGATTTGTTAAATTGAGTTTGTGATGGAAATGGTGCAAACCACGGTTGACGTGCTGAGGATTATACGTAGAAATTAGAAATTGATTAATGTGTATTGCATACAAAAATACAATGCATCTATACTAATATTATAAAGAGGAAAAGTTTGTAAGTATGTATGTATGTATGTACTAGCTGTTGCCCGCGACTTCGTCCGCGATTCGGTCGTTTTTCGTCATTCGTCGTTTAAAAAAAATACGTGACACTTTATTTTTGAATGTTCTTAATTGTCTCTTATAAAATTTAACTACATTAAAATTGAATTCTCTGATAAGAAAATCTTAAAATCATCGAAAATCATAGACATCGAATATCTGAGGAAAACATGAATGAATGTGATTTAAATTCTACATTTCTTAGTAATTAAAATAATAATCTAAATTAAATGTAGATTAACAGTTTGAGCGCACCATTATAGAATATGTACCTAAGTAATAAATTACGTTAGTTTACATAGTAACTTTACTAAAAACACGATGACTTTCTTTCGCGCTCGGTACCACATACTAAACATGTTTGTGGTACGTGGCCCGCGTCACTTTACCCCCACGAGTTCCCCTCCGTTGCTATGCGAAAATACATTCGTCGCCCTACTGTAGGAAAAATTGTAATAGGTACTGCGGCCTGGGCGTTATAACACGCTCAGGGAATTCCTGAGTGCTGATAGACTTCCGTCTATCGGCATTTATACCAATTTTATATTAATATCACCATCTTGAGGAAAAGCTTCTAATGTCGATTTAAAACGCATATATACGGATTAACCTGATGAATTAACATGTTCTAAAATTGTGAAATGAGTTCAGTTTTAAATTCGAGAAATATTGATTTCTTGTATTCGATTATTCGTCGTAGTCGAATACAAAATATATTTAAAGAAACTTAGGTTGGCCTTCAGGCAAAAGGGATCCTATCAAATGATAAACTTGACCTTGTATCTTAAAAGTAAGAATGAAAGGAGCATCTAATAATTGTTGAGCACCAAAGGATCATTTAAAACGCAATACTATAAGAGCTAATATTGTCTAAGAACTGTTTAGATTGCACATGTTCCTCTAAAACTTAAAAGTAGTGATTTCAAAGGTTCCGGCGTATCTTCAAACGAAAGCCGACTCCTTACTCCACTTTAAAGCATTACAAAAAGAACATACTACGTTAATATCGCCTATACAGAAGATGATCTGTAATCAATTGTGAGGTTATAAGCAAACCCACTTTTATATTATTTTGTCGGACCACACCACCGAATTTGTAGATTGATCTTCTATGTTTACCTCTAAGTCATTAAGACTATGTCGAAATCTGTCTGCAATAAGACGGGCCTCTCGCTATTCGTCCGTTTAAAGAGACCAATAGTTTCAATTCTTAATCTTTCATTAAACAAACTTATTAATCGTTCTTGTCTCAAATAATGGTAATATTCGCGTCCCTACTCTAGTCATTGCTTATGCTCATGTTCATCTTCGAGAGATCGAATAATATTATGGTGCACCCTATTATTTGTCAAACGGTCTTCATATTGAGTAAAAGTTTCAGAATTCTCGAGATAAAATATGACGATCGTGATCAGCTGTGAGACGTAATTCCCTCTCAGTGAGGGTTTCGGTCTCACGGGATAGTACAATATGCCATTTGCGATCAGCTGTGAGACGTTATATATACCCTCAGTGAAGGTTTCGGTCTCACAGGATAGTACATGCCGTTCGCGGTCAGCTGTGAGCCGCAATTCTCGTTGTGAAGCGGTTTCAGGTTCGGCATAACACATGTTGTTTTCGGTCAATAGTAAGCCTCTTATCTCTAACGATCCTTGAGAACTCTTATTTCTCATTTTCTTAACTCTGCTCGAATTTCGATATATAAAGATTTTTTAGGTGGCACTGATGCGGGTGAATAAAAATTAACGGACTAAGAGTGTTATAATCTCAATCATCATCATCAATACATATAATAAAATTGTGGAAAAGTGATGTCTGTACAATTAAAATATGTAGAAAAAAATTAGCAGGTGTTATTATTATCGAGAAATCGAGAGAAACCATTTTTTTCTCTTAAAAGCTCCCCCCCTCCCACTTCCCGAACTCCGATTGACCGTAATTTATTTTTCCTTACATTTTTATCATATCCTTTTCTAATGGGTTTCATCCTACTGCGATTTTTTTTTGTTTCAAAAATTATCTACCCTGGTGTATAGGTAAATTTTCCACATAAAATGTCCTTTAAATTATGTCGTATTATATTTTTAACCCCCGACGCAAAAAGACTGGTGTTATGTGTTTGACCGCTATGTATTTCTGTGTGTGTGTGTGTGTCTGTCTATGGCACCGTAGCTGGCTAACAGGTAAACCGAATTAGATGCGGTTTTTTTTGTTAGGCAGAATATTTTCCGACGCTGGTTCTTAGATAAAGTGTATCAAAATTGGTTCATCCACTTATTATACCTACATAGGGGTAAAAGTGGGAATGAAAAAAATTAAAGTTATAATTTATTTTTAAAGATCGTCGGGAAGTTTATGAAATTATTTATTCCTTTTTCTATACACTTTTCTTCGTCTAAACGGTTTAGTTACGTGCTCTCTCTCTCTTCAGCCTTTAGTTACGTGCGTGAGACAGGAAAGATCTAATTTGGATTTGTTTCTGGATTTGATAAAAACTGAGTATCGATTAAGCTGATCAGTGGCTACTGGCTACACCATAGATTATTAAAAACATCCGTTTAAGAAAGGAAGGAAATAGAATTTGCTCCTCTCCCCCCCCCCCCTGGTTCCTAAAAAATAATATGACATAATTTAAAAGAAATTTTACGTAGAATTAGTTAGGCATTTCTTTTTTGATTTTCGATATTATATACTAATCATAATTTTTAATTACAATATGTAGTAACTATTTGGTATAGGTTAGGCATTTCATTTCTTGATTTTCTTTAATAATTTGGTACGTAAGTTTTTTAGCTCAGTTTAGTAAGAAATTTTAATAACAATTCTTTTAATTATTTATGGTAGTACAACAGTACAGTATGGTTGTACGTATTTACTCAATAATTGTATGTTAAGTAGTAATTCAGCATGGGCGTAGCCACGGTGGGGCTGGGTGGGGCGCTTACCCTGGCTTTGATCTGGTAGGTACTAATTGTGAAGGGGAGTGGGCGTGGGCGTGGGATTGGGACTGAACGTGGCATATGGCGTGGGAGTGCGAGTGGGCGCGGGAGTGGGAGCATGAAAATAAAAATGATTTTTTATTGTTGCCCCACCCTGAGCCCATGGTCATAGGTCCCATAGTCACTATTCCACGCGAACGAAGTCGCGGGGACAGCTAGTAGACAAATATAATCAGAAAGCTAAGCTCAACCATAAAAGATAGACATTTATGATGTCGGGAGATATTTTTTATATAACAGAAATATAACAGAACATTTCTTTCATACTTGATTTCTGTGTAGCTTTAACCACGCGACGAAAGCTTAAAAATGGAGTTGCTGCTCTGCTCACGAATATGAAAAATAATTGTACCAAGTTTCGTTTAAATCCGTCGAGTAGTTTTTGTTTCTATAACGGTTATACAGATAGACAGACGGACAAACATTTTTGACGTCGATGTCGATCTCTAATCACCTCGTGATAGTTATTTAGGAAATATATTTCATGTGCAGAATTGACTTCTACAGATTTAATATAAGTAGGTATACATATATTTAGATTCCAATTTCCATGTAACGTTAAATTCGACTATATAATAACTAACAGACAACGCAGGTTACTCTCGTTTCCGTAAGTTGAGGCGGCTACATATTCGGTCCTAATAACATGACTTTTTGTGAACGAAACGACAGCGCCGTTTAATTCGATGGCAACACCATCAGAAAAAAGGAAATATTTTTAACTTTGAAAAAATATTATGATTTACACTATTAATACTATTTTAACATTAACACAAAATATAAGACTATGAGTGTGTAAAAATAAATCCAGCTAGTTTCACATCACACTTATGTTTATAATTAGGTATACGACATGAAAATATATTAATTACCAAGCAATAATCATACAGATAAATACTGAACAAAAGTATTAACAGTCAAAGTATATTTTTACTAACAACATGTAAGTGATGAAGGAATAATAATTATCAACGAACTAACCTTTTTGTATTAGAGTCCCGCCTCGTGATCGAATTATTAAAACACGAAGATTTGTAAAAATGTAACCAATGAACACAATCAATATTAGATTAACTGTAATGGTGTCTAGTTGGACTTAAAATAATATACATCTACCCTCACTTTTAAAAATGTAGTATATTCACACGAATTATATAAGCGCACCTTATAGGGAAGGGAAGATTTATTATGGGTTAAAGAGTTAAATAAATAAATAACATAATTATATTTAAATTATTAATTTTTAACATTGTGTTCAGTAGTGTTAACATGTAAATTGATTTGATTTTTACGAAATCTCATAGATGGCGCTGAATCAAATTTGTCTTTATAGTACTAAGATTCATTAAACAGTTTCTCTGCCCAAATTACGTAAATGACGTAGTTTTTATAGTGTAAAGCTAGATAATAGCATGGCTTACTCAAAAACAACATTTAAACATGAGTCTTTAGATTGTACGCTGTCGTAGTTCACGGAATACGTAAGAAAAGTAAAGGTTCACAGCTCCTCCCCCGGAGGTGATAGCATGATAATATGTTTAAAAAAACCTCACACGACCTGTTAGTAATATTCATGCAAAATTTGAAGTCAATCTATGCAGTACTTTTCGAGATTAGCTCGGACAAACATACAGACAAACAGACAAACAGACAAACAGACAAACAGACAAACAGACAAAAATTCTAAAAACTATATTTTTGGCTTCTATATCGATT
>CAJQZN010041631.1:0-35579 GCA_907164685.1 Colias eurytheme
CAAGACACCCAAGTATCTTGTGTCCTGAGATCCATCGATAGAGACACGAGAACAAAGTCTCATGCCATCAACGGAGCTCATTGAACAAGTATGTATGAAAAGAGGGGTGTTATCTTTGGGCGCTGATCTAGCAGTTTTGTGAAACCTTAAAAATTTAGTTTTTTGAGTATTTAAAGTGAGGAGGTTGTTATGTAGCCATGTTGCTACTTGCGAGAGACCATGCTCAGCGGCCGATATACATTTCTTCCAAGTTGAGCCATGGAAGACCAGGGCCGTGTCATCTGCGTAACAAATCATATCAGCCTGATCAAGAGACAATGAAATTAGGTCATTGATGTATATGAGAAAAAGAGTCGGCCCAAGAATGCTCCCTTGCGGGACACCGAAAGAGACGTGTTCAGGCTTACTAAGAAAAGATTCAACTTTAAGTTGTTGAGTTCTGTTTGTAAGATAACTTTGAAACCAATCCAAAGCACAACCTCTTATTCCCATACATTCCAGTTTCCGAAGCAAAATTGGTATAGATACCGTGTCGAACGCCTTTTTGAGATCAAGGAAAACACCTGTGCAAGCTCTACCCTTGTCCAAGTGAGAGGACACTAAGTTTATCAGGTGGCTAACAGCATCTTCCGTTGACTTAGCTTTTCGGAAACCAAACTGTACATCCGCCAATAGTTTGTTAGACTCTAAGTATTTGATCAGTCTCTTACTAATACAACGTTCCAATATTTTTGAGAAAGTTGACAGCAACGATATGGGTCTATAGTTACATGGATCGCTACGACTACCTTCTTTATAGATGGGGGTAATTATAGCGGTCTTCCATGGTTCGGGGAAAACTCCCTTTGCGATACTCAAATTAATTATAGCTGTTAGAGGCTCGAGAATGTAAAGTGCAATTGATTTAATTAGTCTATTATTCATACCATCATATCCTGGACTGCTACTGTTACTAAGTGATTTAATGATACAATGGATTTCGTGACAATCAGTTGGTTCAATGAAGAAAGAGTTTACAGGAGTGCTTTTCAAGGTTACTTTAGAAGCTAGAGACATCTCCGTTTCATTGGTTTTATTTAACGTAGCGCTAGCCAATTTTTGGCCTATTGATGAAAAGTACTGGTTACAAGTGTTAAGCGAGTGGATCGGATTACGTTCAAGGTTAAGCAGTTCTTCAGAGACCTTTCTTTTCTTGTCGGAGCCAGTCACGGTTTTAATTGTTTTCCAAAATGTTCGAGGTTTATTTTCAGCTTCAAGAAGAATCTTCGAATCATAAGCATCCTTTAGCCGACGCAACAAGGTAATATAAAAGTTTCTGTATCTCGTGAAAACTAATCTTTTCTCTTCGTTATTGGGGTCTAGTCTAGAAAGAGAGTGGAGCTTATCCTTAGTTCTACTGCAGCGTATAAGTCCAGGTGTCATCCAGTTTTGCAGGTTATTTTTACGTCTACTAATGCAAATAGTTTTAGTGTGATTTTTTATAGAGTTAGTAATGGTAGTCATAAACATATTAGTTGCTTCTGTGACACAATCGGAATTTAAGACTTCACTCCAAGTTAATTCCTTAAGATCTTGAATGATGCCTTCGACGTCTATCTTTTGCCTGAGTCTTCTGTGTTTAGCAGAATTCTTGTGGGAGGTTAAGATCCCAAGAATTATGAGGTCATGATCAGTTACGTCAGATGAACAGACAAACGATTCTCCAGAGTACTCTGTTTGTACAAAGAAATGATCCAAACATGTTTTGTTATGAGTCGGCATATTGATTGCACTGAGGTAACCTAATTCAGTCAAACGAGAGACATATTCAGATGTTAAATCGGTGGTCCTGGAAGTATCTAATATATCGATATTTATGTCCCCTGTTAGTATTTTACAAGTAAAACCCTTTACGTCTTTTAAAACCTCGGAAATAGACTCAAGAAAAGGTTTAGGGTTAAGAGAGGGAGAACGATATATAGCGATAAGATGAGTATTCCTATCAGGGATTTCTATAGATAAACATTCAGATTCCTCTACAGATAGTTCGGTAACTGTTACCATCCAACTATCTCTGATATACACCACAACGCCGCCAGCCTTAGTTTTATGGTTTGTTGTGCAGTACGAGGTGTAACCATCTATTTGAGGGATGATAGATGCAAGTGGAAGCCAACATTCAGTAAATACAATTACATCAAAACTGATAGAGAATCTCTTTAAACTAACCTGGAAAGGGAGGAAATTTTTATTTAAACTTCTGATATTACTGCATAAAATTCGAACATTATATTTGTTGAGAATTTGAGAGGACTGTTCAGGAGCGATTATATTATGACATACTATGCTATGGGAATTGTCAATTTCACCAATTACATCTAAGACGGCCATAGGTAAGTGTTAAGACTGGAGCAGCATCGGAAAAACCTAAGATCTGGTAAGGTATCAAAGCAGACTTTGAAAAGCAGTGCAATTGTAATCAATTTAAGCAGTATAAAAAAAAGTATATAATAATAAACAAGCGAACTCTTAATAATAATAAGCCATAATAATAAGCCATATACAACAATAATAGACATACATAACCCCATTAAATAGATAAGTAGCAAGGTACACAAATTAATACAAAAAATAGCTTTATGATAGTTGACTGGAGCAATTATACTACTAGTCACCAGAATGAAAAGGCATACGAAGCAAATCGCTGTTAGACTGGATTTTGATTGCAGGACACCCAGTACGCTTACGAATATAAATGGAGCCATTTCTAGTCCAGCAGTATTTAAAGTTTGCATCGGTAGCTGCTCTTCTGGTGTCTCGAAATAATTGCCTTTTTTCACGCGTGAGACGCTCGTTTACGTAGACTTTTCGCTCCGGTCCATGTCCTACAATGTCCTTACTATGCAACGTTCGACGTGATCTTCCAGCTTTTAGGAACAAATCGCGAACGATTTTGCGAGTGAAGCGAATTATTAATGGACGAGGCTGAGCCACATTACTGGAATCACAATTCGAGTCTTTAACGTGTTGGCGTGGACCTGCTCTAGTAACGTTGTCAAGATCGGTTTCCGTGATATTTAATCCTATTTTGTTGGCCGTCGTCATAGCTAAGTGAATGGGGTTTTCAGATGATTCCTCCTCTATGCCCATTACTTCCACTTCATTTATTAAGAATGCTTGTGAACGAAAATCAAGCTCTTGGCGTAAAGAAATAATTGTAGATTTAAGTTCAGCATTTTCACGTTGTCTTTCTTCAAGCTCTTGTATTTTTGTGGCATGAACAGCTTTTATTTCTTCCAGATTCCTTTCACAAAGAGCCAGAGAGGACACAAAGCTTGCCAAGTCGCTCTTAAAATTCAACACAATCTCACGAAGAAGGCGAATTTCTTCTGTTAGAACTTGCACGTCGGATGAGGAATTGGAAATTTCATTGGATGCCTGTGTAATCGGGCTGTTAAGATGTTCCACTTTTTTTCGTTTACGACTATTTTCTACAAGCGTGTTGGCCCGTGCCGGGGTAGTAGAATTATCTCCACCTTTCTTACTAAGTGCCTGGCATTCTGGACAAATCCAATGAATAAAATTATCATCTCCGACAGGACAATTTCCAATGCAAGGGATGTGGAATATTTTCTTACAATTTTTGTTTGAGCATGTTAAGCGATTGTCATCGGTCACTGGAGTCATGCAAGCAGCACAGGTAGGATTTGGCGACATTTGTATGGATAAAATTTATTAATTAAAAATCCCCTTTTTTTTTTTTTTTTTTTTTTGTAGCACAGTCAGTAAACTGCGTAGTGTGTAAGCGCAGGACCGGTTTAACGCGTGGACGGTGGAGCGGCCGGCGAACGGTGAGTCATGTATCGCACTTGTTTGTGCTGATTACGGTAAGTTTTAAATTTATTATAACCGTTTTTTCTTTGCAAGCGTATATCTATTCGATTATTTCACGTATACACGAGTTAATACCACCACACGATAGCAATTTTCACTGACTTACTAATGATCTTAATATAAAAGTATAATAATTCACTATGATTTATTTTTATTTAATTTGAAGTTACGTACGGACCCAGGCACGTATTGTGCAGTAGCCGCTCAACGCGAAACTTTGAATCGATGATAATGTTTAAACGATAGTCACTTGATTGTTGGTTTTCGGAGTTGTGACATGCCAAAGTACTGACGTTTGAGGTATTAATTTATTATTTTTATTCATTTGTATTTTAAATAAAGAAGTGAAATTGAGTGACCAAATAAAGGACGCTTCATTGTTTTAAAATAGATTGTTATTTGAATAAAATATAATAAGAATTTGTTTAAATTGGCTGATGACATCGAGTTACCCCATTTTTGTATAATCACCCATATGTTTTATTTCTGAGGAAGTAAGTAATAGGTAGTTAGGCAAAATTTTTATTGATCCAAGGACCAAGAGTATCAAAATGATCCATCATATCAAGGAATCAACACTTATTGTCATTAAAACAGACTACTTAATTGGCATGAAATTAAACACCAACAGACGTATTATTAATTTATTATATATATGTTTACGTATTTGTATGAATGTTATGTACTGAACATTGATGAAATAGAATATACACTGTACACAGATTCAAGAAAATAAAATCAAATAAACTTAATGTAGTTATCACATCAAATTCTCAACAGACTCTCATCAGCAATTATCACAACTGTATCATTATTTTTCTTCTCATCAATTCAAGAGACCACAAATCTGAATAGAGAACTGCCTACAGCAGGACGAATCATGTCCTTTACATTATTTGATATAATATTATTAATAATATTAAAAATATGAATACTTTGAATTAACCCATGCTGCTATAAAGATTTTCAACACACTGAATAAAAGCCATAAAACAATATCACAGTACATATCTAAAAACCAATCCAAAGTATGTAGGTGTTTCGCTCTAGATAAGTGAGGCGGCGATTGCCTGCAAAAACCAGCGGTCATCGACGTTGGGGCCAGTTGGGATGCTGGCGAATTCTATATTTCCACATATATACACAAGTTTCGATAAACTTGCATCAAGTTTTTCATGAGTCAAATTGAAATTCTTATAAAATTGAACTAATCGAGATAAAACTCACGTTCAACAGTCTTGTTTTATTACGATTTTCAAGTTGCATTCATAAAAGTCATTTAAGACTTATGAATCATTAACATATGAATGATGCGACTGTCATCGTTTAATGGCTGCCAATTAACTTCGCCTTACTTTTTCATAAAACTTAACGACCAGCACACAACAATTACAATATGGTTTACAGGAAGTAACCATATAAGACAAGTGAGCATATCCATTAATTACCAACAGTACACAGTACATATATCTTGTTTCTTCTACCGTTGAAAGTAGGTACCCGTTCATATCAATAGGGCAATGAACACACAGTGTGAAGGTCACAAAATAACCACGTAGGTACCTATTGCTTAAAGGAAAAACAAATCGATCAGATCATTTCGCAAATAAAACTAAATATATAGATTTATAAAATTATTTATAGGAGTTGTTTTTTTTATAAAAAGAACAAGCCAACTTTATGCACAACTGCGAAAACTTACTTGACATGTTCACAGTAATTAGTTACGGGGAATATAAAGACGAATTAACACACTCAATATTTAATCAAGGACGAATCATTTAAAAATGTTTTATATTTTCCCCACATGAGCTAGGTTAGCATCTACGCACGTCATCCCCAAGGCGTACACGATTTAGCATTCAAAACATATATTGGCACAACCATATTTATTTAGTTGTAAGCTGTTACTTTCCATACTCATTCAATTATTAAAATAAACCACCGTTGCCCGCGCAAAAACCTTCGCGGCCGGTCGTTGACACCGAGGGGCACTTTAGGGCTGAGTCGTCACACTCCGGCAACAACGCACCTTATAATAACACTTAACTAAGTATTTATACTACGTCTCCGTGACAGGTGGAAAATTCGAAATATGTACACACGTACAGCAAATTAAAATCACGACGCGACGGTTTTTAGCACGCAACTCATTTTCCTGACTAGAAGCAACTTCCTATATTATATATTTTTTTTAATCTTTGAATCGGAACATGAAATCGTACGTAAGTAAATCCAAAATAAAAATAAATAGAAGATATCAATAATAATAATAAAGCAATTACATATTATAATGTTGTATCTAACTAACTGGTGTGGTTATTCGTTGCAAATGGGAGTTTAGATACGGATAAACTGAATATTTGTTAAATTGATAAAATACAGAATATGATAAGAAGTCATCGGTACCACCAAAGCCGAGAATAATATGATACGTAAGCGAGATTTAATCCAATTAAAATGCAAATGGTCGCCGGTGCGCAATGAAATCGTTGCCGCGAATATAATGGGTCGAATGCAAGTAGAACGTCAACAGACCGGCGGAGAAATCTTGGCTATTTAAAATGTATATGAATAACTATACAATAGCCGTGGACTGTGGCCCACGCGAGATCCTCCCGTTGCGCGCAGTTCCAACAAACTGTTGCAATGCCACAAAACGTAATATCAATCACTGATCATTTATCACTCAGACATACGTGCCAACTGTTTAAAGAAAACAATATTCATTAAGATGAATATCGTCCAAAATTGTAATTTTCAATTAAGTTGTGTCAAAATCCCAAGACACTATTCCCGTAAATATCGGCAAAGAAAAAACTGGTTTATAGTTTATACTGCGGGTATTCCATTCATAGGAAGCGGTGACTTTTTATCATAGTGTGACCCGCATGCTCGTTTGCTTGCCATTTTTTAAAATATACATGTGAAAATGCAACACAGTATCACAAACTCATTTAAAACCTACTTAGCCTATATTCCCCATATGGGAAGTTTAAAAATCTCTTAATTACTTATCGGAAACAGTTTCACTTGTAGCGGCGCTGTCGACAACGCAAGGTAGGGCTCGATTGAATTGGTTCCGCATTCCAATGTAGAATTCATTCACAGGTCGAAGACGGATCGTCTAGACTGTGTGTCGGAGAAAGGTGACCATTCACCGATGAGCCAGCCCGACTTCACCGCTTCTAAGACATGACCACTTAAACGGTTACCGTTAAAAACCTAACGGCTATGCGCGAGCTCGATGCATTCTTCTTAAAATGATATAGTTTACAATAATTATTACAAAATCACCAATTTCTTTAGAAATCAACTTGCCGCGGTAACTGAGTGGGGTGCGGCTAAGGTATCAATGAAAGCGATAAGTGCAAATTTCGATAAAATAAATGTTAACGAGCACAAGCGGACCAAAGGAAATGAGAAAACGCTAAACACAGGTAAACTATAGCAAGTTACTTTCGAAACACGATATCATCTACATGACGCTCGGTGCACGAGCGTTTGGATTTAATAGCAGCAGTGAGACCAACATCCGCATAGCAACAGCTTTCAGATTCAGACAGTGAATGAAAGTTGATTGCGGACAAAAATTCGAGTCTGTTGATGGTTTCGGTAGAGCTGTAAATATTTCGGCTCTCTGATCCCACCTCGTATGCGGGTTTGAGAGAGCTTTTCTTTGTGTTACTAAGACGCGCATTACGATTTTAGTACGTTTATATACTTTTTACTTTTACACATTGTTTTTATGTTACGGTTTTCAATAGCACATTTTTCTTTTTTAATTATCATCAAATATATATTGGGCAGGATCTAGGAATATGAGATTATTAAAATTCTAGTAAACTAAAATATTTACAAACGGAATATAAACACAATATGGACCAGAATCGGAAGCTAGATAAGTCAACAGGACTAAAGCTCGATCCCTTTAATTGCCTACAGATAAAGTTCGTAGCCAGTATTTTACTGAGTAACTTTCTAATCGGTATAAGGGTCTAGGCAGAGTATATAAATTTCCAACTGTAATTAACGTAACGGCACCGGTTTCCGACTAGCCTCCTCTATCCGACCATTTTGATTTTTATTTGATAAAACGTTTAAAATACGCGCGACATTCGTGAAACTGAAGGCTTTCGATCCAATCACTTATCGTACGTCATCTGTCCAAAATTGGGTTTCAAATTTTAACCGACATTTCGTCAATCCAAGAAAAGCTAGGCGAGGGTGTAGTTTGTATTGGATTGAATGCGAAAAAAACATAAAACGGTGAAAATAAACATTTGGATTTTTACGCTAAATACTCTGGTAAGTTTGTGGTTAATTTACTTTAAACGTTTTATTGGTGTTTTAAATTATTAATTTTAAAATATACATGCCAAGATAGCGTGTTTTTATAGGTTTTTTTGGACAAATAATTATGGACGGAATGAGGAGCTTGTCAAAATAACAACATTCCGAAATCCGACCGAATCGGTCGGTAAAAGGAATTTCGCACTTTTTAAAAGAAGGTAATTTTCTATTATGCATGTTGTTTTGTGGAGGTTTCGTATTAAGTTATTTATTCTAAACGCTATGCTTATATACAACACCTGTATGCGACCAATACTAACTTTAATGGATTATTTGTAATATTCGTTTTAACTGACACTCTTTTTTGATTTTTTTGTTATTCATTTACGAAGACCGGTCTGGTTTAAAAACCCTATATTTTACGTTTATGACACATAATTGCATAACTACGAAATTGTGAGATCTTTATAAGTGTACATATGAAATAGAAATGAACTAAAAATGAATATCAATTTCGGTTTAGAGGCTTTATTACGCAAATGTAGGTTTGGTCGGAATCTAGGTGCGATTTATTTCCCTGTTTCCGTCCAACTGGGTTGCTTTTGCTTGCGCTGTACTTGAGTGAAATTGCATGCGTTTATTTCAGGTCATCATCATGAGTGATAAAAAAGAGGCTGAAGTATTCTCATTAGCTGAAATAATACTTTTGGTGAAATGGATTTTAGAATTGGGCAAGTAGTCAATGGGACATTCTAAATTAGTGTGGATGACCAGTGAACTACTACAGTCTAACATAGAGTTAGTTTTTGTTATAAATGCTCAAATATTATTTAAAACTAGCGGTCCGCCCCGGCTTCGCCCGTACTTCAAGTAATATAATAAAAAAAGAATTATCGAAATCGGTCCACGCGTGATGCAGTGAAAAGACGAAACGGGTTTTTACGAATTTCCATTGTATTTCTATTATCATAAAGTTGATTTTAGTAGAAAATATTTGGCTGGTCGGAATCTAGCTACTCAGTGGTCGGAAACACGTGTATTTGTACTCAGTCGGTCGGAAAATGGTGCTTTCAGTTAATTTCCAGTCGTGACAGTTAAAATCCAAATTTAAGTAATAAAAAGCCATTATGAAATACAATTATGTGCATATTTTAAAATATAAGTTCGTAATCTTTCATAATATCATTTTTTCTTATGACCTCTAGAGTATTTAATTTATCTTTTAAAGGATTCATTTAGCCGTATCAATCAGTGGTCGGAATTCGGTGCCATTACGTTATCCCATTCTAGTTCTTTATCCATTTATCGCATTTAGAAGTATTTTGAGGGCTATTTTTGAACCAAGCATTAAGCATTAAGAATTTGTGAGCGAAACGTGAAAAGCAAGAATAAAAAGGTCGAATCGTTGATAAAAGTAATCAATAAGCTAATCAAACATCAGTTGTCCTATTTCACAGAAACTGGGTATCGGGAGCAGTATCTTTGTTTTATTTAGGTAGATCCGGCGTGACTATCTCCAATGAAGTGCCAAGCGCGTGGGTGTAGAGAGAATCCCAAACGTTCTGTTCAATGGAATTCGAGAAAACGCTAAATTCTTGCTGTAACTGAATCCGATTGTTGCTGCAGTTACATTATCTAAAATAGCCATATGGATATTTTTAAATACTGACGAGATATGAAGTTAAGATTGGAAGATGATTTTACGTTTCGTTAAATAAATTACGTATAATAAGACGTCTTAATGTAAAACTAATATTAATTCGGAATTGATCTAAAACTGAAGTATTGGATACCATACAACTTTACATGATGCAACACCTGGATAGAGGAATTTAAATAAATACATAATAACTCCCACGGATTCCCGACAGCCCGTATTGTCAAAAATCTAGTAAAATGAAGCAATAATCCAAAGTTACTGCTATTGTAACGGTGATAGGGATAATTGTGTACCAATTGAATACTGTCAAATTCTACCCCAACCGATAGAGGCGTAAAAATCTTGTTATCTAATAAAAGCGTCAATGCAGGGTTCAAGTGAATTAGATCAAAGTTTAGGGTGGGCACGTTAGGAAATTTATCGGACGATGCTATACTTTTCACACATGCTCGAATGTAATGGTGTACAAATTACATATTATTTATTACATTACGTTTCCACGAATACATCGAACTCGTTAAAACGCGTCACGGCACTTTCTATTTTAATTACCTATTTAAAAATACCTTAATGTAGGTACTGACGTATTATACACGTGTACGACATATAGAATTATGTATTTAAGATGATGAAGGATATAAAACAACCCACAAAAATTACGCGTCGGATCCGTTAATTACATACCTACCTACGGCTACAGAGAATAACTTCGCTGAAATACGTAAATGTAACTTTTAAATAAAATACGGGGGCACATAAAGCGCCATGTAATATGGTTTACAACTCAACCCTCTTCAAATGCCAGTGGAAAATCAGGTCAAAGGGATGTAGGGCAGTGATATCCACAGGTAAGAGGGATTTGTGCATTCAACAATGTACACACACACCTACACACACAGAGATTCACATGCACTTGTGTTCACTAAAGGAGGTGATAGAATGGAAAATTGTATTGTGTCCATTGAATCAAGAATCCATGAAACTTGATGCACAACTTTGATTGTTACAAGCTTAACAAAGAACATCAAAGGCCTATGCTTACACAACAGGCAAATTTTTCATGTGGTGATAACTTGATTGAACAGAGTGAAGGGATACTGGAATTAATAAATAACTGTTTAGCTTTTATAGAAGAATATTATGCATCATGCCTAATATCGTATAATAAAAAATGCATATACTAATATACTTTCATCAGTACATACTAATATTTGCTATGAGTACGTACCGATGAAAGTGTTTTAACAAGACTAAAAGAAAGTTGCTAGCTACGGTAAATGTTTTTTTTTTTTTTTTCAGAAAATAAAAATAACTTCGTAAGTTTGTTAGTATCAATAAGTTCATAATTTTACAACATTTATTTTAATTCATCAGCCCCCGGAATCTCAGACACAATAGAAAATCTATTGTCGCGGTCGGATCTGGCCGCTCGGTGGTTGAGAGGTTAAGTGAAAACGATCAATTTTTAATTGATACAGTAGTATGTGCTACTATAGATTAATTTCAACATGCAATTATAATTTTTTAAATTATTATCCATTGTTAAAACCTATTCCAGGTTTATCCCTATTGATTATTATTTTGTATTGTATTGTGCCTGTTGTGTCCCAATTATTATTTATGTGAGTTTTTTTTATTTATTTACGGTATACACCAAAGCATACATAAAAACTTATGACTTAATTATAAATTTATCCATATTTCCCTCCCTTTACCATAGATAAAGTTTTGATAAAAGTGATTTAACAAAATTAATAGCGCAACTACCTATACTTTTCTTCTTTCCAAAGTAATTAATAATAGCAAGAAGAAAGAATTGTCATAAATACCTGTGTCATGTAAAATGATGTCTGAGAGTGTCTACTGTTTTGTAAAATATAATATATTTTTTAAATTACATAATTAGTATAAAATTATTGCAATTGCTTATTATGTTCTTTAAAGCAATAACAACTAGTACATTAAGTATATTGTTCCTTTCTTATGTATATATTTTATGTACTACATTGTTAAGTATACTGCAAGTTGATGATATTCATTTTGTCAAAATCATTCAATAACTGTTGATGAGCAATTTTATCCTAGAAGTACGAGATTCCACCGCAGGATTACTTCGTTCATAGTTTTTTTGGATGAAACCAAAATTTTATGAATATTTATAATTAGGAGAATATAATATATCGACTAGGTTGCCAGTCAAAATTTGGCCGCAAGCATGTTTAATTAAATTTTTTCACATAGATTTTTTGGAAAAAAATTCTGTTCACTTGTTATTAATAGTTTACATCGTGGCAAATTACATAAAGATTCTAAAAACCACAGTTGCTTTTTTCATCTGGCCGCAACTCCTTTGCAGCCTGGTACAATCAGGTATGATTTCAATCCATTTATATGTTACACATTCATAATACACATTTATGAATCATATATCAAATTAAAGATATATTTTTTTCTTTTAATTTAATTTACATTATGGTTGCCTAATAAAATCCTTGTTAAAGATGATGGATATTTATTAAAAATGGAATCTAGTCGATATATATTCTCCTAATTATAAATATACATAACATTTTGGTTTCATCAAAAAAACTATGAATGAAGTCATCCTGCAGTGGGATCTTAGACTATAGTTAATTTTATTGAGTTGAAGTTTTAGTTTTTTTTATTTTTTTATTGTCATCCTTATTAGCATTAACAACAAAAGTTACAAAACGGAATGAATATGAATTCAAAAGAGCACATTAATGTTAGTGTATACTTAGAATTTTTTTTTTTGAGAAAAACATAAAAACTACAGCTAAGCAGCATTAAGTACATTGCAATTATATCAATAATATTTTCTTTTAATTTTTAAAATTATTATTTTCGTATTATTTTAAAACATTTTATAATTTTAAATTTTAGTCTTCATAGAAATAGTATTTTTTGCTACGACCCAGCTATCTTTCATATTTACATATACTATGAAAACTTGTATTATTAAGTCAATAAGTGTAAAATAATATCATTAAGTACTAAGGCAGCTTTGTTATTATTTGATTTTCCTAGTTGGTCTGAATAAAATCCTTACTGAGGAATAAGTCAAACAATTTGATAGAGATGAATAAAATTATTAATAATTAACTATAATATAATATTGTAGTATGTGGAATATACAGGTCACTTGATATAGGTGTAATAGTTTTAAAGGGGTGAAAGTATAACTGAGTTGGACTTAAAAATAGTAAACATTACCTAGCCGTAAGTAACCTATTAGTTTAAGAAATATTTGTTAGGGAAAAACAATAAAAAGAAATAATAGCCTTTTTTTTGGTAAGCTGAATAAATTATATGTTTAAATAAAATCTTAAAATGTCATTGTTTACTTTAAAATTATAAGTTATGAGAGATTAAAATTGTAACCTGACAAAAAATACATTTTAAAATGTTTATAATAAGTCACCTTGTATAATACATGCAATAAAAATGTTTTCTAGTAAAAAAGATCTATATCAAACTAAGTAATATTGGATTCACCTGCAATATTCAATCTTTGTTAATTAGATATGGAAAATATATTGAACTACCAACAACATCTCAACTCATGATAACAAGAGGTATTTATCTTGATTATAGTGTAAATGATTGCTTTGGTACAATACAAATGTGCTGCAATGTGTTTTTCAGCTGCAGCAGCATGTTATGTTAAATAAAAACAAACATTGTGATGCAATGTTATATGTAAATAAATAAAAAAGTTCATGAACTTACATTTGTTTTTGGCATTTTCGTCCATCAGCATGTTGAAATGGTGGTGGCGGTTCCACGCTGCCATTTTGCCTTCGTGCGGAGCCCCGAGAAGCACCAGGGCCGCCCCGGCGGGCCCAACTCCGTCTAGGGGCTCCAGTGTCCTCAGTACACTAAACTTTGTCACACACTCATAACCCAAGAAACATAGCTAACACTCGCTCACTGGCTTAAAAACCCCGTCGCCTCTGACGGCGGTGTCATCGGCGCCAACTCGCGCCGCACATGCCTTCGCACTTCCGCTCACGCACTTAACGATGCACTCGCGTAAATAAGCACGATCAACACGACACGCGGTGATTCACCTCCGTTGCCTACAGCGCTCCGCACTGCAGAGTGCAGGCGGAATGTAGCGTGCGCCCGGCGCCCGCCAACCCTACCAGACTGACACCCAAACACTTCGTCGTCACGTGCGCTCCGGCCGCACCGACACCACCACAACTATCCTCTATTCTTTGCGCACCAAAACAATAATGCACACGCGAGAAAATATCACCGTTCTATTTCAATTTATGAAAATAAATTGAACGCAATGTTACGGAATGCGACGAGAGCGAGCAAGACGGACGACGCGATTTGCCTTCTTCGATCCGAATCCGACGGACTCGAATCGAACTCTCTAGCCGCGAACAAAATAATAACAAATATGCATGAGAGATGCTTGCTGTATTGTGCACGTGGGTTGCGTCACAGAGAAGTCACTTATCTCACCACGTTAAATAAAAACAATTCTCTGTACAGACTAACAATAATCTTGCATAGCTTTCAAGTAAAGCGAATCGGTGAACGATTTCAAAATTTTACGAAATACGAACTACACCATTAAACACACAAGTATCAAAACTGATCGATAGATTTAAAATTCACTAAAGCAATTATATCGTCACCAACTACACTATTTGTAAACAAAGCACAGCCCGTGTTACATTCAGTAAATTATTGGTTTTGGAACCGAAATCGCGAACGCGTTGATCAAGCGCGACAAGTAGGACAAAACATGGCAGACTTTACCAAAAGCACCACGAACTTTGTCTTTGGTTCTTTTTATTTTTAAATTACTTTATTGCCAGTTTATAAGCGTTGATCTTAAAGTTTTGTATTATTAAATTAAATAAATTAAGCTGCTTGATACTATTTTAATGCTTAAAGTTTCAATATATTTTCAGAGGATGACTTTTAAACATTTTTTATGAAAATAGCATGTTAGAAATAATTTTTATCGTCATAAACCATAGAGTACAGAATGTTGGTGAAATCCCAATGTTACCAGTTACAATCTAATGCTATGAAATGCTTATTATTTTTATTGTATTAATAAGACGTATTACAAAATATATATCATTTTTTATTTTAAAATAATGACTTCAAGATATTTATTTAGGATAACTATACTAAATCTAATTTTGCGATAATTGAATAAAATGTACCTCATATAATAATTGTAATGTTTGATCGTTATTAATTTCTTTTAGATTACACTTTATTTTACAACTGTGTACAATACATATTTATAAGTAAAGTTATTTTAAGTAGTTACATATTTGAATTTTAAGCAATCATAAATACTGTTTTTGTCTACAGATAATGTTTTTAGTCAGGTATTTTAAAATATGTTGAGATATTCAAATAACTTCAATTTAGATGCTTGTACAAAATAATTGGAGGTTAGGAAATGAACTAATATTACTTTGAAAGCATGTGTATTGTGTACATTTATGTTTCGTCTTCCCTCAGTGAATAGCTCCATTCAGAAGACGGACTCCGCCGATGTGCTTTGTAAGTGGGCATTTGTTCCTACATAATTATTTTAGGTCGAGAAATACCTGAAGAGATATTTTTTCCGTAAATGTGAGTAAAATTATGAAGCATAGCAACTCGAAGAAACCACAGACTTTTTTAATTTGTAACTGACAAAGTCAATACTTACAGACTATTGAATATTTATTAATTAATACTCATTACAATCATAAATGAATTTATGATTCAGATTGCCTTTAATTAATATTTTTTTTATGTTCGATTATAAATCTGTTATTGATAGATAAGGACAGTTGTTGACTAAAATTTTATAGTAATTTTTAATTTCAAAAGTTCTGAATGCCAGAGACTATAGTCACTATAGAGTATAGTCTACTGTCTTTGTTATGGACGTCATATTAAAAAAATAAAGTGAAACGCAATAAACGCGAAGCTCTCATTTCTAGGTTTCATAACCTTTATCTAGTCTTAGTGACGCATTTCATGTGTCTTTCTTTTGCAATTTGAATTTTTGTGTGTTTTTAATAATATTATATAGAAGGCTCACATTCCAGCGTTGTAATTTCCTCTGAGCAAAAATTACTACACGCCTTCACTCTTCAGTATCTTTGAAATATAACTCGTACATATTAGCGTCCGTTTGTCTTCTCTCCTTTCAATAACTTGTGCTGGAAAATTTTTCAACATAAGTAAATTCAATATGCCTAAAAGAGGAGGAGGACGAGTACGAAATTGGAAAGGAGGCGATCATTTTGGTAAGTTGTTAAATGTATCATTGCTTAATAATCACTAACGCTATTACTTGTGGGTTTTACCTTGATGGAAAACACCAGTCTGTATCAAATTGATTGCATGGAAATTTTAACTTATTGGTATATTTACATTCAGGTATATTTTAATGACAAAGATTTTGCTTCATATTCTTTTTATTAATCTAAAAAACACTATACACACTGCACTAGTAAAATGCACATGTGATCTCTGTTATTATTTCATTTGGTGGTGTGGTTATAATAATAAGGTTTCATAATTTATTACATTTGATTGTGTGATTCCATCTTATGGCAAAATAATACATATTTTGATGAATATACTAAAATGTTTACATACAGGAGAGTTACAATATTCACTAGAACAAGGTAGCAGTCATTACCCGGTTATACTACTTACATTCTAGTTTTCAAGATGTGTATTTTATATAGACTTAAAACTTATATTTTATGTTTTTACATTGTATACAGCCTTTACTTTTATGTCTGGGAAGTCTTAATATTATAAATAATTTGACATAATTCACAAAAATTTCACAAAATATGTTCAAATGAGCTAATTTATCCCTGATTTACCTTTACGTCATGAATACGTTTAAATATTCAAAAACACATAAATAAACAAGTTGTATCCTGCAATGTTTTACAGTGGTACATTAAAGTTGCACAAAAGTGAAATGAGGAAACATAAAACAACCTGTGAAGCGGGTTGTATATTGTGGCCAAATATGAAAACAATCTATGCAGAAACCAACTTAATTTTTATATTATGTACATATAGGTTTATAATTGTCACTTAATATAATAACTGCTACTGAATGTTATCTAATGTTCGAAGTAAAACTTCTTTAGGCATGTTGAGAGTAAAATTTTATGTCAAAGACAGTTTTGATATCTTTGAATCTTGCTAAAAAAAGTTTCACTTCTGACATGTGTGCTCGGCGCACTCTTTTTATGGTGGCAGTACACATTGGGCCAACGTGTTGGGCCAACGGGTTGGGCCAACGTGTAGAGAGCTACTTGGCGGTATGTTGGCTTCATTAGCCTAGTTGGCGCCAATATTGGCAGGCCAACCGAATGTTGTCGGTTTTTTGTGCACACATCAAAGGATTTTGGCGCGCTCCACAAACAGCGTTCACACGTTGGTGTCTTGTTTAGTTTGTTGTTACTCGTCAGCGGAGACAGTATCGTTGCGCGTCAATGAAATTTATGTTTAACCCTGTTCCGATAGCGATGGCGGCGCCGAGGTTTTACAATTCGTAGATTTGTATCGACATGAAGGAATAATTTGGAATCCACGGCATGAACTACACAAAAATAAAATCATATGACTCAATAAATTAGATGTTCTATTTTCTATTTATTATATTATTCTAGATGTTTTTCTTATCTAACTTTCATACAATGCGATAAAAAAATGAATATATTTATAAAATGAGTAAAATAGTATTAAAAAGTTACTTGTTCTTAAAAATTAAATAACAATATACAATGAGCATTATTTTGATCAAATTGTGCTTTATTACATAATATAATTATCATTTAATAAAATAATATCTAAAATCTAATCTTTAAAGTTTCGTTTTATAGGTAAGTAGTTAAAATTAAATTAAATGTAAAATGTACACATTTTAAACATTTGAAAAAATCTAAACATAATAATGTTTTATTTATACAGTTATAAAAAAAGGACAATAGAGATTGGAAAATGGTATCATCGCAGACGGCAGAGTACACTCATTGTTATTGATGCACATGTACGTAATAATTAAACGCACTGTATATAATTAAATTGCCGCGGCTGCAAGAACTTCTACGGACTACGTCCATCTTTGAAGCGCCAATGCAGAATGATCAGTACGCCAATGTGTGAACAGGAATCTTGATATCCTTCATTTTTTCCCAACACGTTGGCCCAACGCCTTGGCCCCATGTGTACTGCCGCTATTACAATAATTATATAATGAATCATTTAAAGAATGACTTGCCTCCACATTCCACAATAATTCATGGCTTGACATGTTCAGACAAGCTATATAACTTTCAAAGAATTACCTTGAAAGTTATCTATGATAAAACTATTTTCTTTAAAGTTGTTTTTGATTTATAGGAGGTTATTGTTTGCTTTTATTAGTAAAGAAATGTTTTCATCCATGGAGATTGATACTCAAGTTAATGCACATTATTAAAAAGTTAAAAACAATCATATTCCAAACTAGCCTTTAAAATCTAAAGAAAAAACCTTATTTTATTGAATGCATTGGTATAGTTCATACTTTATTTAACTAAAGTTTTCTTTGGTATAAAGGTGTCACTGTATTGCAAATTAATCAATAATATTAACATAATATATATTTCCATAAATAATTATGCTCATGAATCCATAATATTATGCAGGGTTGTGTGCGAGAGTTATAATAGGGAAAATCATCTTATCAAAAATATGTTTCAATTTATTATGTTTTACTTTTTGTTATTAATATGCTGAGATCTTGGTTTCTACTATACCAAAGGAAAATAATTTCTGGAATAATAAATTCAAGCCGTTAAATATAATATGGACATGCTTATTTAGGCAACTGACTTCATAATAATTTTTTATTGTAATATGAGTATTGAAGAATAATTTTCAAAAGTTTTGTGCTTGTTTTAATAAGAAGTCTTTGATACAGTTTACTTTCAAAAATGTTATAAACTTTCTCTTTTGTTACAGAACATGATGACCGTGGATTCAACAGTGGTACCAGGCGAGTCATATTCAAACAGAACACCAATAAAGGAAAGAATAAATTCCGCAACTGGAATGATGCTAAACTACTATTGGACGATGATGTTGATATGGGTGCATCTGGTCACCCTCAGAACAGAAAAGGTTCTTACCGAGGAAGAGGTGGCAGACTTAACTCGCCACCACCAAGATCCCTGCAGAAAAAGAAGTTCATCACAGGTGTACTGCCATGGTATCAGATCACAATACCATATGGAGCGAAACATGAAAAGGATGTCATTTTCAAAGCTCTATTAAGCCACATATCTCCAGATATCTTTGTACCACATTATTTCAAGATTGAAGGCAACGCAGCAATATTTTATGTGGATGACGTTAAAATAGCAGAGAAGCTATTCCACGCTGATCGTAAAATTATGATGCCCAACGGATTCAAAATGATATTGGTCGTCAGAAATTCAGTGCCAAGGATAAATATTAATGCGGAAATGCAAGAGAAAATGAAGTTGGCTATGGCGAAACGATATAATGCCGCTACCAAGGCATTAGACTTGACAAAGTTCCATGCTGACCCTGGTAAGCTAAGCTTATGATCGTAGAAACTAAATATTATAGTTTTTTTAAGCTAATGCATAGCTTCTATCGCTAGCCTTGATCACGGGGACCGAATCCAGAAATTGCGTAACGAAAAACCTCACGCTCCCCTCTCCAACGGGCGCGGAGGTGTGGCTTGAAGGCAAAGCATGCAATAGCTTTACCGCGGCAGTCCCCGAGTGCCACACGTCCTTTTTTTAATTTCTGCTTGAAAGATTAAGGAAAAAGATTTAACACATGACCAAATTCAAAATATCTATGGGGATTTTTTTATTGATTTGTTTACCAGTAGTAACTAGTTGGCTCGAAAATAAGTCTTAGGGCCGATTTTTCAATGCCCAGATAAACAGCTAGATAGACTTTATTCTTCAGTTAACAAAATATTCAATTTTTCAATAGACGAATAGGACTTATCTATCGAATAACTACGTTATTTGAGGAATAAATCTATTTGCCGCTCCAACGGCCAGATAGCGCGCTATTCGACGGTTAGGCGTTTGAGTTGACAACTGACGCGTCAAATTTGGGATATTTTCGTATGTCATAACATAGATCGTAGAATTATTAACAATTAAACCTCTTTCTATATAATTATTATCAATTAAAATCATATTGAAATTGATGTTTTTGATAGTACTGATGACCATGCCATTGAAAATTTGCCGAACGCTGCCTTTAAGTATGTCGTTTCCATCGTAAAATATATAAATTGAAACACAAATTTAACCAAACTCTTTACTCGAATCAAAACAACAATCAACAATCATAGAAGACAAGAGCAATACAAGACAAACTTAAAATGCAGTCCTGACGTGAGTCATGATGACGGTAGTTGACAAATTGCAAGAGTTGACTCTATCCCGCTCTAACCTGACTAATTTAATATTTTTGTTTCGCCACTCCGAGAGCAGAGCTGCCAATATGGAAATATTTGGTCAGATAGTTATTCATCAAATAAATCACGATTGAAAAATAGGCGAGCCGTTATGAGTTAGATAAATAATTGAATAAATCTATTGGAGGGGTAGTTATTAGACTGTTTATCTCAGGATTGAAAAATCGGCCCTTAGTGACACAATGTCATTCACCTTCGTTTTGAGTGGAATAACATATGACTCACCATGTTTCGTCATTCATGTTCACAAAAAATCTATAGATATGCATATTGAATTAATATCGTTTTTAAGAGATATTTAATCTTTATTTATTATGGATACCTGCTCGTCCAGGCTGGCATAAAGTTCAACATGGTTAATAACTATACCTGTTGACCTATTTCAATACCTTTTATATATTGTCATTGAATGTATTTTAACCTTTTTGATTGAGCATTGAAACATAAACTCCAGAATCTAGATGTCTTGAATTCTTGATACTCGATCATCTTAGTAGGAACTATATACTTACATATTACATTTATTCATTAGGGATTTTCGTTTTTTTAGAACTAGCTGACGTGTTCTGTGCACTATTTCGACCAATCATAATGTTGGCTGCTATTGACATAATTGCCGAGAACATACCAGATTTGGAAGCATTAAACCTGAATGACAATAAACTGCATGGAATTGAACACTTGAAGATACTGTCTACTAAGTTTAAAAACCTTAAGATATTGTACATGGGTGATAATAGAGTGAGTAAAACGGAAATTTCCAGTTTGTATAGTAGAATAAAATGATTTATTGTCCTGTAGGAATAATTTGATGTTGAAACAACAAAATATAGTTGACGTCATAGAATATGAACCTATCTGCAAAGTGCAAACAAGAAATTTATTAAATTTTATAGAAGCAGTATAAAAGTTTTTATACATTCTATCTCTGATATCTAACTTGAATAATCATAATATGATTCAATTTTGAAACTTTATACTTAATTAAATAGGTTGTTTTAAAAAAAGCCACAACCTATTTAAAATTTTTTAAGCAGTGCGAGGAGTAATCCATCCATCTATTTCACTACAGAAAAAAAAAATGAAACTAGATAAATAAAAGTTTTCAGGAATTAATTTCTCGAACTATTCATCTACACATTTACACATAATTCAAACATTTATTCAGATACCGTCCATAGCAGCGTTGGAACCTCTCAAGTCACTAACCCTAGTCGAACTGTACCTCAAGGGCAATCCATTGGTGAACAGGTTCAGTGATCATGAAACCTACATAAGGTAATATTGAAACATGCACCAGGCAGGTTCTGCCGTTTTCACATTAAAGGTCATGTTGGTCAGAGATCGTAGGTCGTTGAAATTTATAAAAGGGTGTACTCTTTTATAATGGAATGTAGTAGTGGAAAAGGAATTAAATGGATTTGGTGTTGCATGAAATTCTAAAGCACATTTTGAAATTAATCAATTTAAAAATTTAACGTACAAAATTTTTTTTTTTAGAATTTGGTTTTTCAGAAGTTTTTTTAACTGAATAAATTGTGTAATAAAGAAAGGATTGATTTTGAAATGTGCTATTATATAAACGTAAAATTGGAAATCATTGGCTTCTAATATAATTATTGCTTTATCCATAACAATGGTGTCTATTTTAATGAACCAAATTTAAATATGCAGTAACTTATGGAATTGGAATTTTTTTAGAACTTTGATAATGAAATTTGGTTTGTTAAAACAGTTTCCTTCTTCATAAACAATAACATATTAACTCTCATTTTAGAAATGAATCAAGATAGAAAAATGCTGTTTTTAAAGATTTTTCTGTCTTGCTCATTTGACAGAAAAAATATCTTTAACAATAACTTCATCCAAATAGAATGAAGTCTGTATTAAAATGTAATTCATAAATAATATCAATTTAATTTATTTCAATACAAGTTTCAACTATTACAACATATTATTAGACTGTATGAAACACATACAAACTTCATTCCTGCCAAAATAACTAAAAATCATCTAAACCATAAGACTTTTCATTGAAGCATTTTGTTAAATCACTTATAAACCATAATTATTTATGGTATAGTTGTCTGTGTCACATCAACAATTTCTATTATTAATATT
Source organism: Colias eurytheme (assembly GCA_907164685.1). Lineage (NCBI taxonomy): Eukaryota > Metazoa > Arthropoda > Insecta > Lepidoptera > Pieridae > Colias > Colias eurytheme. The sequence continues at coordinate 22,479 of CAJQZN010041631.1, forward strand.
CAATTGAATTAAATCTTAATTCTTAAGTGGTATTTCTGAGGTTAGGTTATTATAATAATAACCTGACATCAAAAATACATAATATGTTTAATTTTTTTTCAAGTTTTTAAGAAATACTTAATATTTCTGTTACATGTTACACAGACCACTTTGTTTATCCCAAAGGGACCTTTTTTATCACAAAAAGATTAGCAAAATGCTTAAATGTGAAGGCCTTATGACAACACACCTGTATATCGTTATTTAATGTTTATGAGAGTTTCAGAGGAATTTTACAAGTATTGCCATAATGTTTGTTATCTCCAGTGACGTCCGGAAGAAGTTTCCGAAGCTGCTGCGATTGGTAAGTCATGTGTCAATGTAGTGGCATATACATATTTGTGTATTTTGTATTTGTTCTCAGGATCAAGTAGACTTTTTACACCTCTGCGGCCAAATAACAACTAGTTTGAAATGAAACTAAATCAATTTATTTGTCCATTTATTTAATATATCTAAATATAATGTTTCCAGTTGCACTATTGAATTCTTAGTCTCAATAATTTTTCATCTAATTTTACATTTCATTTATAACTAATACATATCATGTACAACAAGCAAAATTCGTCTCGTCTCGTTATGGCCCAGATTGAATTTAAAGTTTGATTAACTCCCTTTGTAATGCAGTAGATTTACTAGCGTAAACATTTTAAATTTGGTCAAGCAGTTATTGAGTTTATTTATAATTACAAATAAACAAAAAACTGAAATTTCTCTGTACTATTACGTTATTCATCTTTATATGACGACTATGCAACATTTTAAGGACGGCGAGGACCTACCACCAGTGATCGGGTTCGACGTGAACGAAGACTTGAGTTTACCTCCAAGACAACAATCTTTCCTAATAGATCCAAATGGACAGGATTTAGTGAGAGAATTCCTTAAACAATACTACGCTATATATGACTCGGAGTCGAGGCAGCCATTGTTAGATGCCTACCACGAAAGTGCTACTATGTCCTTGACGGTGGCCTATAAGAATTATGAGGAGAGAAATGTGGCGTCTTTGAAGTGAGTTTATTATTAATTTAAGTAACAAGCATGTTTTGAAAATCAAGTTTTAAAATAATGATAAAATTTGCTTTGACACATTTTATAGGGACGTTTTGTCCAATCAATATTTTTACTTTTAACATTACAAATTTGTAAATGCTACAAAAGCGAAGTATGTTCAAATATGTCTTAATAATTTGTTGTCCGCTATTACTTTTCGGATAATTTAAATGATGAATGGGTTTATTTGTATAACTATACTAAATATTTGTATGTTCTATGTGTTCATGTTTTTCTATTCATGTGAATAAAGTTTATTAATTGTTATATTTTTGTTTGTAGGTTGCATGCATACATCCCAAACAGTCGAAACCTGTTAAGGATACAAGAAAGAGATTTAAGACGAAGGAGTTTAAAAACTGGCAGATTACAAGTGGTATCATTTTTATCAGATCTGCCGAAGACTACACATGACTTGATGGGATTTGCTGTTGATTTATTAGTTTTTAGGGTAAGTCATTCTCACTATAATGAACATAGTCTAACATTTGTTTCTAATATGCAGTTTTTTATAAATGCTAAGCTTATAAATGCTTATATGTTAAAAGGTGCCAAGGTTAAAACAATTTGAAAAAAGTATAATAATTAAAATAGTCACTAGAATGTTATATTAAATTAATTATTTTTAATGTATCAGCCAAATTGAGTATTTTTTTGGGCATTGAAACTACTTAATAAATAATTGTATTAATTATAAATGTGTTTTTCAGCCAACAATGATAGTACTGACGATGAACGGGGTGTTCAAAGAAACAATGACGCCTAGAAACCCAACGAGATCATTCCACAGGACGTTCATAATTGTGCCCAATGCAACGGGCGGTTTCTGCATTATGAATGATATGTTATCCGTCACTAATACTACTAAGGAGCAGGTGAGATAATAATGTATAAGTCAGGCTAGGTCTCGGAGCAATTAACAAGCCTGGAGAAGTAACAATTAATTGAACGTTTCTTATATAGTGGCTCTCTTTTATTCAATACCCTAATTAATGCGATAGAAAGAGACAACACACTGTTATCGGCTTGGCATTCAAATCCAAATGTAGCCACTTTTTGTTCTAAAAAGGTAGTGCTTGCCACTTTATCGAATACTAAAATATCGATAAATAAAAAAATTAAGTTATAAAATTGCTTGAAGATAATTTAAGATTCTTTTAATTTTGAATTATGGATAGGTAATTCCAAATTTTAAGATTGTTTTAATTTGGAATTATTCATTTACGATGCGTATTGACTGCCTTGCATTGTATGGTAGTGGTATTTATAAAAAAATATTATTAGGTATTTCGGTTTAGGTTGTTTTTTATGGTTTCGTAAAAAGGTACGTTTTTTTTCCTGTTTTCATAGATTCATTCATAGAAGTATACGGAACCATTCGTGCGCGAATCTGACTTCCACCTGGTAGATCTTTTTACAAATCAATAATCGTATCCTACTAATATTATAAAAGCAAAAATATATAAGAATGGACATTTGATATTCTTTCACGAAAAAACTACTGAATGAGTTTTTATGGAACTTTACAATTATACATATTATAGATTAAACATCAGAATAACATATAGGCTACAATTTACCGCGGGAAAATAACTCATTCCCACAGGAAAAAATTGGTAAAAGTTTAAAATAAATTGCTTCAAATAAAATTTTAAAAAAATTTTTACAACATTTTATTTCGATACTTAATTAACAAATTACAATATTTATTATTTAAAATAGATGCCACCTTAAACTTGTGGCACAGCATCTCTGCAAAGCACATTACTTTTCTTCCCGTCTGATTCGAAATGATTTGAACAAGGCCGAGAATGTTTTGAAGGCTTCCAATTTTCCCTGTGCTATAGCTTTAACCCAAACATCTTTTAATTTTTCTCAAGCCAGAAACCTGCAAATAACAATAAAATCCATACTTAAATACCTTTTTTTTTCTTCTAACCTAAAGCAGTCATTATCAATGAAGTACTTCATACCTACTCAAGTATCGATAATTGCACAACACTATGGAAGTAATATTTTGCATTATCTCTCAAAAAGAAGCTAATTATGATTTCATTTCAATGATCAAGGGTAGATAAAACATAGATGATTTGGAAAATAACGTAAATTCACTGATTTATAATACAATTAGCCAAAAATTGATCAAAATCACTAACCTGTGATATCATAAATTCCTATCTTCATCCGATTTCCCACTACTATGGCTTTTACAGCCGTAAGCAACACAAGCCATTTTATCTTTAGTCAATTTTCTTTTCATAAAATAACAAATTAAACTAAAACACTCGTTTTTCACTTCAAAAATAATAATTAAAATCACCATGCGTCCGTGACCAGACTGGTCACTGAAACAAATTGACATGGGCACACGTCATTTCAAACTGTCGAACTGACATATTATATCTGTCCTCTTTTTTCGCATGACATTTTGCCATAAGCCAAAAAGGCCAAACTAGTGCTATATTGTTCAATTAATTGTTACTTCTCCAGGCTTGATAATTGCTCCGAGGGCTAGGTTAATTATAGTAATAAGGGTTTTAAGTTATATTTTCTCCGTAGACTACAAATAAAATAATTATGATGATATGATGTTATGCATACTAACAAAGAAATGAATATTTCTCAATTATCTCGATAGTATAAGTGGCTGAGTCTTATTTGTGTTGCGAACTGAACTGGATGTAGGGTGATAAAATTAAACATGCAATTTCTTTCATAACGTATTTTATTTCGTATTACAATAGTTGTTATTGCTGTTATGAATTAAAATTATGTACAAAATGTCCTTATTAAAACTTTGACAACCACATGAAGAGACTCGTAGGGGGCGCTCTGTTGTCGCCTGGTGCTCGTTGGTCCATGTCCTGTAATGACAATGATGTTTGAAATAAATAAATAAATCTAGGTTCTATCAATGTCTATAAACAACAAACAAATATAGTCTATAATGAATATTTACAGAAAAAAGTATTTATCAAGTTATAAATTCAAACTCAAACATTTATCTATTCAATTAGACTTTTTCTAGAAGCACTTTTGAATCATCATAACATCTTTAACATTTACCGATTCGGAAAGCAGTATCTATGGAGAAAAACCAGTCAGAAACTCCATAGTTGCACTTATAAAATCATGTCATTAAAATAATGTTATTATTAATTGTCAACAGGAAGAAAAAGCGTTCGCATCCAGTCCACCAATAGCGGCTCCCGCTCCAACGCCCGCTGTAGTTCCCGCTCCCGCTGCCGCTCAAGCGATACCGACCGCGGGACAAGATGACACGCAGAAGGTGATGCTGGCCATGCTCAGCCAGCAGACCGGCATGAACGAACACTGGAGTATCAAGTTAGTATATCATAATATATACTATTATTATAAAGCTTAAAAGTTTGTTTGTTTGTTTGAACGCGCTAATCTCGGGAACCACTGGTCCGATTTGAAAAATTCTTTCGGTGTTAGATAGCCCATTTATCAAGAAAGGCTATAGGCTATATATCATCACGCTAAGACCAACAAGAGCTGTTATATATATATATGTATAGTATATTATAAACCTACACATATAGTAAAGGCTGATACATAAAGGCCTACGCAGAGCGGAACGGCATGACAATTTTGCCGTAAGTCAGCGTAACTTCACTCACTTATATTAAACCACTCACTCACTTATATTAAACCATTACTCAGTCACTTATATTAAACTAGACGGATGACGCGTCGTTCAATAAAATGCCTTTCAATTCTACGTCATCATTTTAAAGCATAGCAATTTATGTATTTTGTATTAATATAATAATTTAGCTTTGTATAATTTTATGTATCTTGTAGCGTTGTTCTAATTATGTATATTATGATTGTTACAGTTGTCTACAAGAAACAGGGTGGGACTTCCAACGAGCTCTATTTATTTTCAACCAACTTCAGTCAGAAGGAAAGATACCCCCTGAAGCATTTGTAAAATGAACTATTAAGAAGACTGAAGACAAGGTGTTTAATTAGAGACTTTAAAACTTGTATATAGTGTAAATAATGTGTGAAACAGTTGTAAAATATTATACAACGAATGAAATAATGCTGTAAAATTAAAAAATAATTTTTGTTAAGATTTTAAGCACATGTTTGTTTCTAGTGTTATAACAGGCTTATAAAGATAATCTCTGCTAAACTTTTCATTGTTTTTTCGCTTTTATTTGTATTTTCTATAACTGCGATTAAACTGTGGTTCGTTCTACGGAGTATTGTAGTTTATAAGTAATAAAAAATGATTTTGAGATGAATGCTAAAAAATTCTGAAATATTTGTTAGCAGTCCATTGATTTTTGTTAATATTTATTTCACAATTTTTTTCATGAAGTGTGTATAGAAAAATGAATTGTTTTGATGAATACTGGTCTTAGTTATAAACATCTTGTGTTGTATGTTTTAACTGTAGAAAGAACACTTTGTTATATGTTTATTGAATTCATGTACAATTAACATTTTTAAGGATATTAGTTACACTGAATTTTTGAAGTGAAACTTCTTTAGGCGAGTTGAGAGTAAAATTTCAAGGTCGCGTCATGGCAATACCGTCACGTAATGGAGTAAGGTGGTTGGTACCTTTGAATCTTGCCAAAGAAGTTTCACTTCTGACACGTGTGCTCGGCACACGCACGCTTTTTGTTGGTTGGTATAATTGTGATAAACCAATTTTAATTGAGTTTGTGTACCAATTCTATGTATGTATGAAATATGAATGTGTCAAATATTTTTATTTACTAATTGGTTGTGATGATACATTATGTTCTGTTGTATCTTTCATATGTAAAGCTATATTTTACTTATTTTGTATAGCTTTTATTCTATTTCTTTAACTATGATCAATATTTTGTCAGAACTAACACTTAATTGTTAAATATATTTTCTCTCAACTAATAATACATAATGTTATGTAGTTATAATTTAGTGATAGTGTATGTTTTAAATTAAAATATGTTGTATGTACGTGTACATCTAAGAAAAAAAAAACATAAGCTAATTAAAAGAAAAACATGTGATTTTTTGAATAAGTGCACAATTTAGAAATGTCGATACACGGATGCAAGAAAAGAGTGACTTGCACGTAAAAAGAACATCAATGAAAATGAAATGTAATTAGTTTTTTTTTTTGGGGATTTGGAAAAGCACAAGATGAAGCCATGGCGGTCCCAAACGGCGGGTTTTTTGATGCCTTTGAGTCCAATTGTGGGCGATGGTTTGGTTGAAATGACCTTGAAATATAGTGTGGCGGAACCCCGTGGATATTTTTTATACATTCCCGTGGGCTAGCTGCATGGTTTACCAGTTTTTTGGCTCGCTTTACTCCGCCGAAGTGATGGGCGCCGGCTCTTGAGTGCTGGGGTGATGAAGAGCTTAGGGCTTTGAATTTGAGACTTATGAATAAACTTTTTTTTATAATATGACTGTGTTTTATTACTACGACCTTTAGTCATGATTTTTTGGGGAGTAATGAATAGCTTTTAATAGACTGCATTTTTATTCAAATTCAATAAGTTCATGTTATGTAGAATAAAATATAATGGTAAAATAACTAGAGCCACAAAAAAGTAAAATGTGGGACCAGAGTGACGGCATATACGTCATTATGATGACGTCTTGCAACGCCATATTGAGGTGAAGAAAGAGCGATATAGTTTTGTCGCTCGAGCGATAAGGCAATAATTGAAGAGAGATTGAGAGCGAAAGCAATATTTTAAAGGCATATATTGAATAATAGCTGTCTCTTTCATTTGCGTGCTTTTGCAACTTGTCAGTAAAGAACATAAAATGATTTAAAAATGCAAATTCATGTGAACGTAACATAACTTTAGTTTCGTAATACCATTGACAATAAAGAATTAACATAAATCTTTTGATAGAAGGGCTTTCGTTTATTATACAATGATTCTCTCATTATCTACAGAACAATATAAAGGATAATGTGCTTAGAACGTTATCGCAAGTAATAAGTAGGTACTTATACCTTTAATTTTCCTTTACAGATACCTAAGTACCTACCTATAAAATTCCCGTGTCGCAGTTACAAGACTCCTCGGCTTGATCGATTTTCATTGACGATTTTCTTCCTAGTCCTATTCAATAACTAACGGTCCGCCCGTGGAAAATAAAAACGCACACACACATCTATCCAACGGTAAAATAAATTTTTGAAATCGATCCAATAGTTACTGAGATTAGCGCGTTCAAACAAACTCTTCAACTTTAGATCATTTGTATAGATGCCGTATAGATTACAAATTGGGTTTGAAATGCAAGATACTATAAAGTGTGATGTTACCGTAATCTCGTGATGTATGTGCCATGTGCGTCTGTCTAGACATCAACACAAAATATATCAGATTACTAAATAGTATTCTACGTAAATACAAATATCAATAGTACGCCAAGTGGGTATTGTATGAAAAAGAGGCTTTAAAGCTGCTATAGTTATTGGTTAAACACACATTATTAATCATCAGCCCATATTATATTTTATTTCCACTGTAGGAACACAAGTAGGTATATTATGTAGGTTTAGTCCATAATAACGCTTGCCAAGTGTGAGTTGGTAGATCAAGATGTCACATATCGTCGAAATTTGGTTCTTTATTGATTAGCCTAAAGAAATGATCAAATAGAGATATTAAATACCTCTTTCAGTAGTTGAATTTATGACAAGAATGCACACAGTTATTTTATTTTTGTAAAATATACCTGCATTACATTGCTAATTTAGAGAGATTAACATAATTAATCTACATTGTACATGATTTACATACTTAAATCGCATACATTACGTTTTCTAACGTCATAATTATTCCTCTCATAAATCTAGATTGTACCGTAAACACAGTTTTATATTAAAATAAAGATGTTGTTGTATTTCGTGTCTTCATTAAGATGTAATTTGTATATTAAGAGATAAGATAATATAAAATTAAAAGAACTTTCTTTTGTTGCACCATATTATTTTTAATAATTTACTCCATCGCTTGGACTGTCACAGAGATCATATTTTTACCTACACTAAATTACACGATTTAATTAACTATCTTAGGAAAATTGCAACACTAATAAATTAAAATTTTGAAATTTAAATGTAACTGCATATATTATGATCTACTACAGATCGAATAGGCGAACGACGAATTAACTATCGTATGCTCTTTAATCATCGTGTTTTGATTGGATGGATATATTAGATATTTTTAAAAATTATGTTCGGAGAGTAGGTAGAGCCGCCTGTAAGCTTGACCACCCGTAAGCTTATTCCATAGAGAACATTTTGCCCTTCAATAATTCTTATAAAAGGTTACCTAATAACTTTTTATGCAAAGCAATAACAGCAACTTTTATAATAATTCAAATTCATTAGGGAAACAACTTTATGGAATTGAATGCTACTAGGTATCTATATATCTACCTACTACCTAAATTACCTAAATACTAATAGTTACTTAACTGGTAAAAGTTAAAAACAAAGAGCAGGTAAGTACAGGGAAATGTAATGAACTTATTTTAATGCCTCTGCCTAATATTTTCCCTGAGAGTAAAGTCTATCTTAGAGCAAATATTCCGGTTGACGAGGTCAGATATTTGACGACACTCATATAATTCTTTAAACTCTGATTCCGTCGGTTATCTCTCTTTTGTTGTATTAGCCACTGTAACAATATCTTATGATAATATTTTGAATACTTAAATAATAATAAATTAAAGTAGGTATGGGTAATGCTAGTTGTTTATAAATTTAAGAGCCTCCGCACGCAGCTTCGCCTGCAAAAACTTAATAAATTAATATGTGATTATATGTATACTAAAATCTTCCTCGAATATCACTCTATCTATTAAAAAACCGCATCAAAATCCGCTGCGTACCTAGTTTCAGATGCAGTTATATTCAAAAGTTTAAGATTTCAGCATACATAGCGACATAGGGGTACCTATAGGGATATAGGGATATATAGGTCATATAGGGAAATATAGAAAGCGACTTTGTTGTAGGTATACTATGTATGTAGTGATAGTGATTAGGTACCATCCGAAAAAATTTGTCTATAATTTTTAATATTTTTTAGAGTTTTAGACCTTATACAATTGTCAGGTGTGTATGAATGACCCTATGAGTTATGTTATAAACATTCTGGTGATAAATCATAATAATGGAAAGAGTGTCTGAAATGACCTAAAATCGTGTAACAATGGGGCATCCATCTTGTGTGTATAAATAATGATTACAGTACAATTAAGGTTAGCAATGAGAAATCTTCCAAGGCACAATCTGAAGCTGTTGACTGTAGATAACGTGTAGGTAATGCTGACAAATATAAAGCAAATAAGTAGTGGAATCTTACATTCCTTTAATTGCAATAACATGTTTTGGTGTTCATTAATAACAAATTATTTAAGTTAATAAGAAAGATTGGCCAAATGAAGGCTATACCCTTATGAGAAAAAATATTGATTGGATTTTGAGAGCAGGCGAAATTGCGTTGATCTGCTACTTAGTCATATTTTTATACTAAGATTGAACTATTAGATTAGGTATCTAAGCAGTTAGCTACCTAGTTCTGGTTAGAGAAATCTATTATAATACCTAGAGTAGTTTTAGGTACTCTGTAGAGTAGGAACTTGTATAGACACATTGATAGTTCTTTTTAAGGAGAGAAATCAGTATCACTAGACACTAGACAGCATTTTGTTTTTGCTTTCGTTAGAGGACTCGGAAAGTACTGTCTACCGATTTAATTATTTCATCCCAGACGGACTACTTACCATCACACACTCTACAACATCTCAAGGAATTGCAGTGCTAATGAAACTAGGTACTTATATTATGTTGTTATAACGATTTTTATATCATAATTATTGTGAAAAGGTGATCATTCCTCTGTGGTGACATAAGCTGTACAATTTTTTTTGAGAATTATTTTTATGAAGTTTCCATGGTGAAAATTGTGCATTAAATTATAAACTTGCAAAGAACGATCAAAAATGTATTATGTAATAAATATGATTTGTGTATAACAATATTGTGTGTTTTAATTGGGTTTTGTTAAGAGTAATAAAAAATCTCTTTTCAGAAGGATAGGTACATTGTAAAATTAGGTAGCCATCGTGTTTACACTATTTATGATTTTTACTCAAGAAATCTCGCAGGAGTACACAATGATATGAACCTAATATGATTATTATGACCACAGATAAGATAAATCACGAGTTTGCGTCACGGCTTGTTTACTTGTGTCAAGAACCCTGGTAACGGTTAGACATAGACACTGTATATTATAATCTCATGATTGTAAATTATATTTATCGTCTATCAAAATACAGTACAGGTCTATAAAAATTCATTACAACGTAGACTTTTTTTTCTTTTCTTCCTTTCTCCTTTAGAATTTAGATATGAAACGAAGAATTATTGAAACCTTTTATGCTGACTTTATTTGACTTTTAACATCTAGTTTCATCTACTTCTTAGTAAACACTATTATATTAGAATAATCATATATTCAGGCTATGTAGTCTGTCTTTTTATGCATGTCGAGGGCAAAGTAGCAATCATATCTGATCGAATGCAACTATGTCACACAATAATTCACAAATATATGCAATATCTATATAACTATGTACTTGTTATAAATCTGTAACAGGTCAAATTCTTTACATTGAAGGTTCTATGTAGATATTAGTATAATGTTGGCAGTTAATCATGTTACGATATTCTTACACATCAAATGAACCGATTTCGATGGATTTAGGTGCAGAGGTAAATGAGATCTAGTTTTTTTTTGACTTAGCAATAGAATTTGAATTGCTAGCTTATCAAACAGGTACTTATACGTGAACGTGTAAAAGTGAATCAGATACCATATAAAAATATTTTAATACAGCGAATGTAATTTGTGTAATTCTATTGCGTATATACGAAAGTGAAATCATCTCTTAATCCAATTTGTTTATTAAAATAATAGAAATGAACTTTCTTCTACTTTAAATAATTAAGTAATGCAGGCATTGTCTGGTGGTTAGAAATTCTTAATACCAAAACAATTTGAGTCATTGAACTTTGAGATTTTATGAATGTCGGAAGCATTAAATTATAATTATGCGATTTTGTACAGGAAACAAGGATGGGAAAGTGATGTAATTAAATGAACACAATAAATTTTATTAAATTAGTAGATAACTGTCGCCATAATAGGTACTTCAACTTTTATCGTTTCATAAAATAATCGATATTTTTTATATTTTTATAAAGTTGTGCAAAAAACATAATGCTCGTAAGTAGAGTCGTAGACAATTAGACATAATGAAGTATCTAAGTATTGTAATCATAAAATTTGTGTGTAAGGTTACGTTAGGTACTTATAAGTTCCCATAGTATTTATGTATTTCACTTTATGCTTATAAGAACCAATATTTAGGCATGGTAAGGACACGGTTTATAGTAGCGTAAATGACAAACGAAGGCGTTGACTCTTGAATTGAATTCCATGGATCATTGAAGACTCATTTTCCCACAGGCGATTTGCGAGTTTTCATGAATTGAGGTATAATGTAAAACTATTATGAAGATTATAATATATTATATTTAAGCATTTAGAAATTAATTTTAGGTATGTTCTTTTACAGATATTAATTGAAATGAAAAATTACTACTTAATATGTTTTCCATTCATCTATATCTACGCATTACCTTAGTCGTTAGGCATCAATTTAATCGGATAGAAAAAAAATTTTAGACTATCATAGCTCATAAAAAATGATTGCTATCTTATATATAAAAATGAATCGCAAAATGTGTTGGTAAGCGCATATCTCGAGAACGGCTGAACCGATTTCGATAATTCTTTTTTTATTATATTCCTTGAAGTACGAGGATGGTTCTTATGTAGAGAAAACGTAAACATGTACCACGGGCGAAGCCGGGGCGGACCGCTAGTTTCTAATAAAATGTAGTTCTTGTCGCTTCTTTTATTGCTTTGCTTGAAGAGTTTCGAATAGACTACAAAATTCTAATAGTGCAAATTTCAGTGCACAAGCAGGCACCTTTCCCGTATGTACACAGCATTGCTTTTACCTTGCGTTTATCTAGATTTTATCTAAGGTGGCCGTTCGGTTCAGTCGTTGCTAATGCCCGTTGAGAGTCGGTCGTGGGTCCAAGTTGTAAGTGTTTGTGTAGTGTAACGGTGCCCAGCAACGAGGTCAGTGCAGTGTACGTTAACCCTACATTGTTTATATCCGCGGGGCTTGACGGTTGCACATTTTGTATGGTATAGACGTTTTGGTTTGGGTTGGTAGGTCCGGTATTGGCACCCATACGTACGCCCAAGCGTGGTCTGTAGTTGGTACTTTTTCTGTAACTTGCAAAAAATGGGTATTATTAGATATCTATTATCAGCAGCTATACTTTCGAATACTTTCTTAGTGTTTTCAAATGGCATTCCTAATTTCAATTAGGAAGTGCTTTAGTATCTAGGCTATACCTAGGGATCCTTAGATTGTAATTATTATTCTAAGTAGGGATCATATTATTCCCAAAGATCGGAAATTGCCTACATATCTTCTTGAAAGGTATGAAGCGTTTAGAACGAAATTCTAGAAATATCTATAATGTTTAGTCATTCTCCGTGATTTACTCTCAACGCTTGATTTGACAAATAGTTCAAATCGCAGGTGGTTTTTGCTCTCAATAAAAATCTATACTAATGATTTCTAAATAAAATAACAGTCAATCGTAGAATTCCTTATAAATAAGAATTTGATTAACAATGCGCTATTCTTCTTTTGTTATGACGTCAGATATTTTTATAAATAAATTGTATACAATTATGTAAATGATGTAATCTGAACCGATCCAAATGCACATTTTAATTCAGTAAAATACGCGGCTAAATTAACTTCAGAACGTCATAAAATATCAGATTGTGGTACATCTATATTCGCACTTTGTATAATTAATAAGAATAACAAATACACGACATA